>PITA01003325.1:0-141518 GCA_004023965.1 Spilogale gracilis
AAAATAAAATCTTAAAAAAAAAAAAAAAGATTAGTGTCCAAAATATATAAAGAACTGATACAACTCAACACTCAAAAAACAGATAATCCAATTTATTTATTTATTTTTAAAGATTTTATTTGTTTATTTGACAGGGACACAACAAGGGAACACAAGGCAGGGGGGTGGGAGAGGGGCAAGGAGGCCTCCCATCAAACAGGGAGCCGGACATGGGGCTCAATCTCAGGATGCCTGGGATCATGACCTGAGCTGAAGGCAGACCTGTGATGACTGAGCCACCCAGGCACCCCACAAATCATCCAGTTTAAAAAATGGGCAGAAGACATGAATAGACGTTTCTCCAAAGAAGACATACAGGTGGCCAACAGACATATGAAAAGATGCTCAACATCACTCATTGCAGGGAAATGTAAATGAAAACCACAATGAGATATCACCTCACACCTGTCAGAATGGCTAAAATAAAAACACAAGAAACAACCAGTGTTGATAAGGATGTAGAGAAAAAGGAATCCTCATGCACTGCTAGTGGAAATGCAAATGGGTGCAGCCACTGTGGAAAACTGTGGAAGTTCTCAAAAAGTTAAACATAGAGCTACCCTATGATCCAGTCATCACACTACTAGGTATTTACTTCCCAAAATATAAAAACACTAATTCAAAGTGATACATGCACCCTTATGTTTATTGCAGCATTTTTTACTATAGCTAAATTATGGCTGTGTGCATCAATAGATGAATGGACAAAGAAGATATATATATGTACATACATAAATAGACATACACACATAGTGAACTATGCAGCCATAAAAAATGAAATCTGCAACAACATGGATGGGTCTAGAGAGTATAGTGTGAAGTGAAGTAAGTCAGAGAAAGACAAATACCATATGATTTCACTCATATGTGGAATTTAGGAAGCAAAACAAAATGAGCAAAGGAAAAAAAAAAGACAAAACCAAGAAAGAGACTCTTAATTGTATAGAACAGACTGCTGGTTACCAGAAGGGAGGTGTGTGAAGGTGGGTGAAATAGGTGATGGGGATTAAAGAGTACACTTACCGTGAGGAGCATTGAGTAATGTATAGAACTATCAAATCACTATATCATACACCTGAAACTAATATAACATCGTATGTTAACTACACTGGAATTAAAATTAAAAGCTTTAAAAGTCTATATGTATGAAGAACATCATTAGCAATTTATTTTGTAGTAATGAAAAATTACAGTCTGAATGCCCAGCTATAGTGAAATGAGTATCAGGAATGCTTTTGGCAGGTGCCTGGGTGGCTCAGTCGTTAAGCTTCTGCCTTGGCTCAGGTCCTGGGATGGAGCTCCGCATCGGGCTCCCTGCTCAGCAGGCAGCCTGCTTCTCCCTCTCTCACTCCCACTGCTTATGTTCCCTCCCTAGCTGTGTTTCTCTCTGTCAAATAAATAAAATTTGTTTAAAAAAAAAAAAAAAAAGGAATGCTTTTGGCTGCAAGTAAACCCTGTTAACACTGACATAACCAAGGTCTTCTTTTTCCCACAAGTCTAGTGGTGGGTAGTCTTTTTCTCTGACATAAGCTGGTACAGTTACTCAGTGATGACATAAAATCACTAGGCCTTTTCTGTTATTCTCCTCTGCCATCCTTCACCTCCAGTCTGCTGGCTTACTGTCTTCTTGTTACATTATGATTAGAGGACTGCTGTAGTTACAGGTATCAGGACCAGAGTGAAAAGCAGCAAATATCTTTGAATGTTTTTTGGTTGTGTCTCTTTTATCAGTGAATGATAAACTTTCCCATAAGTACCTTCTCCCCATCCCCAGCTGATATATATCTCATTGGTTACACAGCATGTGTGGCCACAAGAGAAACTAAGAAGTCATAAATTTTACTTTTTACGGTCTATAGTGGGAAGTTACGGAGTAGAAAGAGGTTGGGAATGTGTATTTTGAGTAGCCAGTCCACAAGATCTGCTATAGTGAATAAGTAAGTTATGATAAATTGGCTTGAATTGATTTTTTACTCAATTATTATTGTTGCTTCTGTAATAAACTCAATGAAAATGATGGTATAAAAACGATAATAACTCAGAAAATTAGATGAGTTAAATACTTAAACTGTGTTTAGCAGAATGCCTGGTACTCCAAAGCGCTTATTTTCTTGCATCCTGACTGAACATTAGTTTAAGTGCCATAAAGTAGTAAAAAAGTATTTATACATAGAGGTGTTTTTCTTTAATAGAAAATAGTAAGTACTCTTCAGATTACCTCAGAGAAGGAAGGGATTACTTTAAGCTAAATAGGCTAAGAGTTGGCATTGGTAGAATTTGAAATTCAGAAGGGCATTTGGGGAAGGTAGTGGGAATGAAGAGAAGAACATAAGCCAAGGCATGGGCCTGGGAGAGTTCAGACAATATTTGAAGACTAAAAGATTGTCTGCTTTGATGGGAGCACAGGATGTGTGAGAAGGGAGTGTGGAAGACAAAGCTAGACAGGTGAATTGGGAACAGATTGTAGATAGCCTTAAATTCAGGGAAGAATTTGGGCTTTAGTTTCATAACACCTTAAATTTATAGGTTCACAGTTCGACATATTGAATGAATGCTTTAAACATGAAAAGTGTTGCCCCTTGAAGACTGCTTCTTTATATATACCTATCAAAAGGTAATTTGATTTAAAACATGTTTAGAACTCCTTAACAGTTTTCTTAACCATAAAGAAAATCATACACTGTAGAAAACACGTCATTTTCAAGGGATACTTTGAGACCTTTGTGCATCCTCAAATTTTAAAATTAAGAGGTCTTTGTGTGGGATCCTTGATTCCTCTGAATTATATTTCCTTTGAGATTCATGTTTTATATATATGTATTCCTATTAAGTTCATATTCTTGGTGGTAATGAAAGTTTTATTTCTTTTGATAAATAGATTTTGCTCAGGTTAGAGCACTTGCTGAGTCAGTAATGTTTCTTTTCTTCTTCTTCTTTTTTTTTTTTTTTTTTTGTATAGAACATTTGGTGGTCTTGTTCACATTCATAGTTACAAGCTGTTACCAAATTTGACATTTCCTTCTTTTCCTGACTAAGAAATGTTACTTTCTTAGTCCTTATATTTTTCTTCACTTCATCTGTGCTAGCGGTTTGGCTTTCTTTGGGGTTGGGGGTGGGGAGACATTTTTTTATGACGAAACTTGAGTTTTAAAAAAAATAGTTATTGCTTTTGTACTTTGAGATGTGAATGCTTATTTAGGCTAGGCTCACTCATTTACTCTGGATCTAGCCTCTAGCTTCTCATTGTCTTAACAGAATGTCTTCTGAGTGGCTCTCAAGCAGTGATAACTGTGAATATTAAATCTGTGAATGTCAAGTTTATTATACTGCACATCCACAGATTCTCCCCTTGATTGATATCTTATTCTCTCACTCCAGTCTATGTATGTGTATGAATAATACATATTTTTCTTTTTTTTCCGGCTTTATTGAGATATATCTGACACAACATTGTACAAGTTTATAGTGTACAATGTTGATCTGATGTGTTCATGTATTGCGTATACATATATATATTTTTGTAACTGAACTCTCTACTTCTTTGTACAAATATTAGAAACATTTGTGAAGATTTGAGAGATAGGAGGGCATGCTGTGGGAATTGGTTGGTTGAGGCCAGAGGGAACCTTTGTGCAGATTCAAGAGACCTATGTACAGTTATTTATATCTTGCCATCAATTGATAATATGCATGTAATTAATTTACTGTTTTAAGTATAGGACAATCTATATTTTTAATCATACATTTAGGGATGGAGGGATTGATATGATAAATTATACCACTATCTCCTATAGCATTTCAGACACAATATGTCATCTAAAAAAATTACTCATCTTTTTTGGAAAAGAGTGCTATGTAAATAAAAATAATGGTACAGAATCTATGAGGAAAATTTCAGGAGACTCATTCATTTTTTGAAAGATAAAGCTAGGGGCACCTGGGTGGCTCAGTTGGTTAAGCGACTGCCTTCGGCCCAGGTCATGATCCCAGAGACCCGGGATCGAGCCCCACATTGGGCTCCCTGCTTGGCGGGAAGCCTGCTTCTCCCTCTCTCACTCCCCCTGCTTGTGTTCCCTCTCTGGCTGTGTTTCTCTCTGTCAAATAAATAAAATCTAAAAAAAAAAAAAGATAAAGGTAGTTGTAATGTTAATACTAGATCAAAATACAGTTTCTGAGATGAACATCAGTTTTGTACTTGACACTAGAGTTGAATAGGCATCTCTCACTGTATTTTGTGTTTGTTTATTTTTAAAGATTTTTTTTTTTTTAATTTTTTAGAGGGGCACCTGGGTGGCTCAGTCATTAAGTGGCAGCTTTTGGCTCAGGTCATGATCTTGGAGTCCTGGGATCGAGCCCCGCATTGGGCTCCCGGCTTGGCAGGAAGCCTGCTTCTCCCTTTCTCACTCCCCCTGCTTCTGTTCCCTCTCTAGCTGTGTTTCTCTCTGTCAAATAAATAAATAAATAAATAAAAGAATAAAAGAATAAAAATTTTTTAGAGAACAAGAAAGTGGGGGCAGAGGAAGAGAGAGAGAGAATCTCATACTTCCCACTGAGCACTCAGTCTCACCAACCTGATATCATGACCTGAGCCAAATCAGGAGTTAGACACTTAACGGACTAAGACGCCCAGATGCCCCTATTTTTTTTTTAATTTTATTTATTTGTTTAACAGAGAGAGACACAGTGAGAGAGGGAACACAAGCAGGGAGAGGGGGAGATGAAGTAGGCTTCCCAACGAGCAGCGAGCCAGATGCGGGGCTCAGTCCCAGGACTCTGGGATCATAACCTGAGACAAAGGCAGATACTTAACGACTGAGCCATCCAAGCGCCCCCAGATGTCCCTATTTTGTATTTTTACATTCACTTTTTTTTTTAAGATTTTTTAAAATTTATTTATTTGACAGAAACACAGCTAGAGAGGGAACACAAGCAGGGGGAGTGAGAGAGGGAGATGCAGGCTTCCCGCTGAGCAGGGAGCCCGATGTGGGGCTCGATCCCGGGTCTCCGGAATCATGACCTGATCTGAAGGCAGTCGCCCAACTAACTGAGCCACCCAGTGCTCCTATATTCATTGTTTTTGCCTGTAACTGTGTTTCTGGTTCTAGTTGCATATAGCATACATTACTGGTCCACATGTGTTTTGCTCAGCATACATGTTTTATCCACAGATAGCTCTGTTTTATTTTGTCACTATCATAAGTCTAGTGTCAACTGGCTGATGCAAAGTAGGTGCTCAGTTAATACTGTTAAATGAGTAAATGTGAATATTCAATAAATTTATGACTCAAATCCTCATTTATTAGGAGACCTCATTGTCTGGTCTTAGCTCTTTTCTGTACCTGTATGTTTTGGTCTTGTACCCTCGTTAACTGGAAGTGCATTGTGAGTAGGAACTTGGTTTTGTCTTTCCTGTATTCTTTATTGTAATTTCGACTGTGGTGGGTAGTGGTTAATCCCTAAAGATGTGATTAAACTGAATTAAAAATGCTCAGTTTTATTTTTTTATGAGACTGCTAAAAATGTAGTCATAAACAAGATATCTGGAAGAGAATTCAAAAGCTAATGTGTCCTTGTCTGTCAGCTTGAGGGCCTGTATAAGACTGTACTTCTGTAGAGTAGAGAGCTAGGGTTCTGGGACAGCTCACTTCCTTGTTCTTTAACGGCCTATTTGCTTTATTTTTGGCCTTCTAACTATGTCACAGATGGTGTAGGTCAGTGATTCTCCAAGTGTTGTCCCAGAATAGCAGTATTAGCATCACCTGGGTACTTGCTAGAAATGCAAGTTCTCAGGCCCCATTCCAGACTGAGGGTGGAGCCTGCTTCAGGTAGTCTGTGTTTTAGTAGGTCCTCTAGGTGATACCCATGGTAAAGTTTAAGGTCACACTGTTTTTAGGAGAGAGGGCTATCTAGAGGCAACAGTTGTATGCCAGAGAAGACCATTTGGCAGCCTGAATTTAAGAGAATAATGTAATCTAAAGGTTTTCAGAGGGAACAGGTTTGTGTAGTTTATAAGTGTGTTAAGATAAAGCAAATTATTGAAACTTCATTGTATGCTATTTATTAGCCTAAGTATAAACTATATTACTTTTACTTCTCAAGTATTTCTCTATTTGTGAGTTTGTGCTCAAATTCAAAGTGAGAAGCTTAATTGGTCAAGTTTTCTTCTACTTTACATTTTTGTAAAAGCGAGTGCCCTTTCCCTTCCATAGCAGATGACCAAGAAACAGCTCAAAAAGTGTCCAACCCAAATTAATATTTTTGTATTTTTCTTTTTGGTATTTTCAGTGATTTCAGTGTTGAATTTGAGCCCTTTTTAATAGAGTACAAGATATTTTAAATGTTTTCAAAATTAAATGGTACACTTAAAATAATTTGTTTATTAGATATTCTTGCATATGCAGATAAACCTGTTTATAAAACAGATTTATATTTCTTATCAATATCCTTTTGGCAAATTGGAATTAAAAAATAATACAAAATTAATTTTTCTTTACCATGTAGATTCACACCCGTAACATATCCAGTTATTGTTGTTTTTATCTTTTTTCTTTTTAAGATTTTTTTTATTTGACAGAGGGAAAGCAAAAGCAGGAACAGAAACGGGGGAATGGGAGAGGGAATGCAGCCTTCCCACTGAGCAGGGAGCCTGATGTGGGACTAGATCCCAGGACCCCAGATCATGACCTGAGCTAGATGCTTAACGACTGAGCCACCCAGGCACCCCAATCTTTTTTATTTCTAATGGTTAGGAAATGAAGGCCTAATTTTTGGTGTATAATGTAAAAATCTTATAAGGTATAGTGAAAGTTCTAACATTCGTTTTCCTTGAAAATAATTCTAAAGTTTTCTTTTCAAACATATGTGCCATTACTGTTAGGTTTCCTTGTACAGATAAATGGATGCATGATGACTTACAATTTTATTTTTATTTTTATTTTTATTTTTTTCTTTTTTTTTTATTTTATTTATTTGACAGAGGGAAACGCAGCTAGAGAGGGAACACAAGCAGGGGGAGCGAGAGAGGGAGAAGCAGGCTTCCCGCTGAGCAGGGAGCCCGATGTGGGGCTCGATCCCGGGTCTCCAGGATCATGACCTGAGCCGAAGGCAGTCGCCCAACCAGCTGAGCCACCCAGGCGCCCCTGACTTACAATTTTAAAAAATAAATTATTTTATTTGTAACACTTGAAAGCTATTTTCATATCTTACCTACTTGATCAAATTGAATTCACTTCATTTTTCTAATTTTTTTTCTTGAGATTTCAATTGCATGTCTTAATCTTTTGTTCCCAGAACTCTGGGAAGTTCAGGAGAGTTCACTCTGAGAACGTTGAGGTGACATTAGTGCAGGCAGAAGCAAGAGTTTTAAAAAGTAGACAAATTTAGCTTAATAGTTCCTAGAGAAGTATAGCTATAAAATAAAAAATAGATAACTGAATTCATCATTACTCCATATTACTGGACAGTATTGGAGGCTGGGAATATATTTGCTCTCTAACTAGATAACTGTCTCTCTTATTTCAGAGGGAATTCTGTTGTAGTGATGTGCAGGGAGAAATTTTAAAGGGTCCTTTGTCATATCCTTGTTGCTGATACTCTGCTACATTGTGTGTATGTCTTGAGTTTTCCAAGTGGTGATTCATTCATGGTCTTGGACTGTCATCTTAGTACATTTTTGAAAATACTGTGCTCTTTAGGGATATAAACTACTCAATCTCTTGGTACTTCTTTTTTCTCCTTTGAAAAAGTAATGTAGTTGGATTAAAACATCCAAGACAAAGTCTACAAACTGGTGGCTTGTGGAGCCAGATCAGGTGAATGAATTTGTTTGGTTGTAATTGTCTATACAGTTTTCAATTAAGAGACTTTTATGCATAGTAACATGCCTGTGGTACAGCATTCAGAAGGTGTAAGGATGGACAAGGATATTTAAACGTAATTTTAACTCCCGTTCTTTTTCCCAGCCACCTAGTTACTTTCTTTGGAGACATTCAGAACAACTACATATTTGTGAATCATTCCAGAGTTATTACTTAAACATAGAAGCGTAATAGTATATTCACCTTTTTTTTTTAACCGAATGGTTGCAAACTGTATACTTTGTTCTCTGTCTTGCTTTTTTTCCCCCTCATTTAATCTATCTCGAGAATCATTTTATATCAATATATCTAGAGCTGTCTCCTTTGTAACAAAATGTAGCATTCCTTTATCTAGATGTATTCCACTATTTTTCCTTTCTTTCCTTCCTTCTCCCCTCCCCCGTTTCCCTTCATTCTTTCTCTCAGTCTTTTTTTCCTTATGTCTTTCCTCCCCTTCCTGCCTTTTCAGTTAAATAATCCAATTCAAAGAACAGTATCCTGCCATATTAGAAGAATCTTTATCTGGGATTTACTTTTGATTTTGAAAGGGTAAAGTTACTATGTTTTAGACTCCGATGGTTTTTTTTATTTTTTTTTTATTTTTTATTTTTTTTTGACTCCGATAGTTTTTACAGAAGAAATTAGTCTGTAAGAACATGTGTTTTAAGATATTTTGATTCTAATTTTCCAGTAAAACAGTTTTCCAGAGGGAAAAAATTTAAGAGATTGACTCTTTCTTCCTCTTTTTAAAATAGGTATTAGTTGAGGACCTGATTTTCTACTAGTGGTATTCATAATTTATTTAACCTGTCCCCTGTGGACATTAGGATTACACATACATTTTTGTGTGTATTTTTTCAGTAAATCATTTCACGTGTGCAAATATATTTGAAGGATAACAGTCTAGAATTAGAATTGCTGAGTAAAGATTATGTGCACTTACAGAGTTGATGGATGTTGCCAAATTGTCCACTCTAGTGAAACTGATTTATATCACCACAAGCAACATAGAAATGCCTTTTCCCCCCAACATAGTGTTTTATTATATTACTGAACTTAGTCTGATGGAAAAGAGGACATTTGATTATAGTTTTAATTGGTATTTCTCTTTCATGTGTCATTAAACATCTTTTTAATATGTTTGAGCTTTTTGTATTTCCTTTCTATGAACATGTCCTTTGTATGTTTTTCTAGTGAGTCCTTGATTTTTATCTTACTGATTTGTAAGTGTTCTTAATATAGTAAGAAAAGCAAACTCTTGTGATTTGTGATGACTGCATTTCCTATTTGGTTTTGACATTTGTCAAAGAATTGTCTTATTTCTCATAACAGGTTTTCAGCAACTTTTTAATTGCCATATACAGGTAAATATTTTTTGAGATACAAAGGTATTAGTCTTCTATGGCTTTGGGTTTTATCTTATTTTCAGAAAGACTTTCCTAACCTTGAGATTATTAGAACAAAAACAAAGTCTACCTTTTCTTCAAATGCTTTGGGGTTCTTTGAAAATTTTTGGCTATTTGTTTTGATGTGAGGAAAAGTTTCCAGGTAGGCTCTCCATCAACATTCATTGAATAATGAAAATTTCCCCCCAGTGATCTGCAGTATCCCCTTTAGCATATACGAAATTCCTGTATGTATTTGAATTTATGTTTGGATTGTCCATACCATAGCTTTCTGTTCATGAATTAGTACCACCATTTAAGTGATTGTAGAATCATAATACCTTTTAAAATCTCATCAAATAAATTGTTTATTTTGCTTATTTTTCATTCTGTACTTTAGAATTATCATGTACTATATTCTTTGTTTGGCTTTTTAAAAAAGATTTTTCTTTATTTTGTGTCAGAGAGAGAGAGAGAGAGCGCGTGCAAGCAGGGGGAGCAGCAGGCAGAGGGAGAAGCAGGCTCCCCACTGGGCAGGGAGCCTGATGTGGGACTTGATCCCAGGACGCTGGGATCATGATCTGAGCTGAAGGCAGATGCTTAACTGACTGAGCCACCCAGGCGTCCCTCTTTGCTTTAGCTGTTATTATTTTTCTTGAAAGTTTTATTCTAATCAGATTATTTTTGTTATTATAAAGGGGGTTGTTTTCTATCATAGTATCTGCTATCTTTTATAGCTTATGGGTTTTAATTTATTATTTTTATATGTAGCCACTTTACTAAATTTCTCTATTTTTTGTAAGACTTTATAGTCAGTTTCTTTGGATTTTTTTGGTATCACTTAATATCTTTTGCAAATGATGATAATTTTATTTTCTTTTTTCTGTTTTTAAACTTCTTTCTTTCTTGACTGATGACATTGGCCACTAATTCCAGAACATGTTTAAATATATGTGGTAAAAAATGGACGATCCTTTTTTGTTCCTCACTGACAGTACTTCTTGGGTTTTTCCATTATATATGATGCTGACTTTGAATTGATTTTTTTTGTATCTTATCATATTAAGGGAGTTGGCATAGTGTTTGTTTCAGAATTAAAAAAAAAAATAGATCTTATATTGACAGAACAGTTCCAAGGATAATACACAGAATTTTTTTCTTCCTGAACCATTTGAGGGCAAGTTGCCAGCCAATCTGATAGACTGTTGCCTCCCACCATATACTTTAGTGTTTATTTCCTAAACAAGTGTTTATTTCCTATAAACAGGTACTATCTTATGTAACCATATATAACCGTCAAAATTAGGAAATTAACACTGATACATACTACCATCTAATCCTCAGACCTCATTCATGTTTCATCATTTGTTCTAATAATGTCCTTTTATAGCCAAATTCAGTTCATAATCTTGTATTATATTTGGTTTTCATGTCTTTTTAGGCTCCTTCAATCTAAAACAGTTTTTCCTTGACTTTTATGACCTGACACTTTGGAACATTACAAGAAAGTTAATGTAAAATGTCCCTCAACTTGAATTTGCCTGATTATTTCCTTATGATTGATTTCAGGCTACGCGTCTTTGAAAGAAAGAAATATCAGAGAGATGTTCTGTGATCACCAAGAAATATCACCAATACTATTATTCTTTTTTATCTTTCTAGGCAACTCCATTATCTCTGTAATCTTTCTTTTATTTTTTTAAGATTTTATTTATTTGACAGAGAGAAACACAGCCAGAGAGGGAACACAAGCAGGGGGAGTGAGAGAGGGAGAAGCAGGCCTCCCGCCGAGCAGGGAGCCCAATGTGGGACTCGATCCCGGGTCTCCAAGATCATGACCTGAGCTGAAGGCAGTCGCTTAACCAACTGAGCCACCCAGGCGTCCCTGTAATCTTTCTCTTAAACAGTTCTAGGTCTTTTATTTTTATTAAATATGTGGCTAATCCAGTATGTGAATTGGTAGAAGGATGGGAAGCAAATGTACCGGGAACACAAGGAATTTTTAATCATAGTAAAGACTTTCCAGTATAATGGGGTGAAGTTTCAGAATCATCCAGGAACCATGGTGGTGGCAGAAATACAAAACTAGCCAAAGGATATAGAGAGGAGGAAATTGGTCATTGATTTTATTATTACTTTGATTTTTATAATTATGTGGATTAGATTATTGTTTTTATTTAAACCGTTTTGAAGACTGTATAGAATTCTATGCCAAAACATTGTTTGGTCAAACAAGTTGGGCTATCATCCTTTTGACAAGGCTTTTATTATTTCTTTTTTTAGTGGGTGAGTGTGGGGCCGACGGGGATGAAGGATAGAGGGAGAGACAAAATCTTTTCTTTTTTTTTTTTTAAGATTTTAGAATTTTATTTGAGAGAGAGCGAGAGAGAGTATGAGCAGGAAAGAGAAGGAGAAGCAGGCTCCATGCAGGGTTGGATTGCAGTATCCTGAAATCATGACCTGAGCCAAAGGCAGGCACTTAATTGACTGAGCTACCTGAGCCCCCGAGGGAGAGAGAATCTTAAGCGCATTCCATGCCCAGCGCAGAGCCTGACTGGAGGCTTGATCTCACGATCCTCAGATGATGACCTGAGCTGAAATCAAGAGTTGGAAGCTTAACTGACTGAGCCACCCAGGCATCCCTCATTTTTATCAGCTTTAAATGCAGTGTATTATTATTACACTTCCATAAAATAATGATCTTGTAGAATACATAATTTTAAAAGGTTTTATGATCATTAAGTTTAGGTAGTGTAGATATTTGATGTCTTTTCCACTGTGATTGTTTTTGGACTATTTTTAATTCTGTAAGAAAAAATAATCCTTCTTTAATTGCAATTTTAAGAGCTCAGTGAAATGAAAACAAAACCAGCACTATTTACATCTTGAAAATGGTGAGAGCCTTAGTAAATTGGATTTTGTGTTCAGTATGGTACTGAAAACATAGAAGGGCATGTTATTCAAACTGAGTAGAAGTAAGTTTAGTGGTTCACTAAACTTTAGTTGGACAATCCACAAAATCTTAAGGATGTGGTAAGGTCGTCATTAAATATAAGTTCTTGCTTACTTAAATGGGAAGCACTGTGGAAATATAAATAACACTGTTATCTGCATTAATGTAATAAGAATGGAAGGGGAAAGCATATGAGAATAGTGAAATTGACGGCTATCCTTGAGGGGCCCTTAAATCCTTTTTGCCCTGTTCTTAGTGGTGTTAGGAGTTTAACAGGTTAGTGTTTGCAACATAGTTTCAGTTCCTTAAGTGGGAGATATTATTTCAATTCTAAATGCCTTTTTAGATATTCTGGAAAGCCACTCATGCCCAGCTGTTTTTCTGAGGACAAAGTTTTATGGTTTGTTTACATGTCAAAATGTAGGGTTTTTTCTTTCTTTAATTATTCCTTGAAGGGGTCAGGAACCTAGGGAAGGCTGTGGTTTCTGATTTTCCTTTTTTGTTTTTCTGCATATTAAATCTAAAACGGGGTGGGGTGAAAGGTGGGAATTGAGAAAAGGCAGCTTTTTATTGTTTGTGGGGGAGGTCCAGAATAAAGTCTTTCAAAACAATTTTAGATTTATCATAAGATTTAAATATGTGGTGAAGCTCAGAGCTGTTACTTCGCAGTGGTTTTAAAAGAACTCAGGATTTTACCATCTTCTTTCCCCATCTTCACTTTTATAACAGAGAAGCTCCCTTAATGCCACAAACACTTGAGCAAACTGTACTGTACACTTTGCGTATATTTGCATTTATATTGGTTATTTTAGATTATAGACTCTTAGAAGATATGGTCTACCTGTTGTAATATCCCCGATGTGAAGTAAAATGCTTATTTTTTTTTTTTAAATATTTTTTCCCTTTGCAGTCAGTGCCTTTCTATATACTTACATACCTTGTGACACATATGTAAGAGGAAACATATTTGCATCTAAGTGTCCTATGTCCCAAAGCTTTCTTCAGCTGGGTTAAGAAGTTTTTTAATTTGGTCTGATCTTCGTTTTGTCTTTCTTTTCCCTGCTCAGGCCCAGATAGCTTTCCTTCAGGGCGAAAGAAAGGGTCAAGAAATTTTGAAGAAGGATCTTGTGAGGAGGATCAAAATGCTGGAGTACGCTCTTAAACAAGAAAGGTAATTCAGTGAAATGGAAGATGATGTTCTCTTTAAAGATTGGAGTGATTTTTCTGTCATTCCTAAAACGAATCCAAATTTTAATACTTCATCCTTTTGAATTCAGGAAATAGTATCTGTAATACATATTTTAAAAATAGTTGTAATATGTTAATTTAATGTTCTTGTGAATGTTTAATAATCATGACCAATAAACTGATTTATATGATTTTTTAAAAAATTTCACAGCATTTTACCTCTGCCCTATCCTTTCTTAAGAAACTTATGTGCTTTCTGAGCTGTTATTGTCCATTTCTTTATGGAATTGAAATAGTTTTTGAGTTGTAAAGGAAATTTCTGTGGTGCTTACTCCCTCATCAACTAGTATTATTTAATTTGACATATTTTCTTTGGGAAAAAATGTAGACTGTATTGAGAATCTTTTTATCTTTTTCTAGACTTTTTTTTTATTTTGTTCCTTTGCTATCAGCTCTTTCCTATGTCTCCATAAGTGAACCTTACCTTTCTATGTTGCTAGTGTCTAAGATACTCAAGTAACTAAGCTCCAGTCACAAGTAAAGGACAACAGGTCATAGATGAGAATTGAAATTTTCTTTATGAATTACAAGTTTATTTGTTTTAACAGGTGGTCTTTGGAATTTTTGTTTTTAGATAATTTTTTGTTTCTGATAATTAAGTACTTGATAGGCAGTATTGAAATTCTCTATTAAAAAAAAAAGAAATTCTCTATTTCGCTGGTTTTCCTCACATGCTTTTCTCCTTTCTTTGAAGTTCATGAATGAGCTGTTTGCAAAGCTGCAATAAAATAGCATTTAACAGATTATATATGTGAATATTAAGAAGCAAATTAAACTTTATTAGAACTTGTTTTGACCTTTACATGGGATCTTTGAGTGGCACAAGAAATTGAAAACAGGCTGACCTCTTGGTAAAAAGTAGATGATTCTTTTTATTCCTTGAGAAGTTGATTGAAAAGTATATTGGAGAGATGGTGAGGGGAGGGAAACTACTTTTATTTATTTATTTATTTTTTTGGGGGGGGGAAACTACTTTTAAAAGCATGCAGTTTGGGAATATTTGAAATTTTAAGTAGTCTAATTATAGGCATCATTGAAGAGAAAGAGTAATAACATTAATAATGGCAACTATTTATTAACTACTGTTACCAGGCCCTGAGGCTTAAAAATGAAATAACTTGAGTAGAGTTGCAAAATTGTAGGAAAGGTGTGATTCGGATCCCTCAGGTCTGTCTGATTCTGAAGTCTGTACTGTTTACCAGTACATTATTCTATCTTGTAATACAGAAGAATTAAAATATACATATACCAAAGTAACTAGAGATGTTGTGTGTGTGTGTGTGTGTGTGTGTGTGTGTTTGCGTGTGTCCCTTCTCATTAAACATATTCATTAATGTATCCATCCAACTTAAGCACTGTGTTGGAGTTGAGAACAAACATAGGTCACTGTCCTTGTCCTTAAGGGCTCAGAGTAGCAAGAAACAAAGAAACACACTCGTAAACAACAAAAGTGCAGTGCAGTATGATAGGTGCAATGGGAGATGTCTGTACAGAGCACAGTGGGGTCACAAAGAAAGGAGTGGTTATTTCTATCTGGAAGGTGGAAGTAGAAGGAAGGATGTAATTGGAGAGGAGGTGAGACTTCGACAGCATCATAAAAGATAAGGTGTTCGCCAGCTTGGCAAAAGTCAGGAAGTAGAAAGGATATGTTTGACAGGGAACAGAGCAGTTCGGCGTGTTACAGAAATTTGCAGTCACTGTGTGGAGGGTGGGCTGTAGTTGTGATTTGATAAGTGATAATGGTAGACGTGGGCAAGAGCCAGATCACAGAGAACTTAACTAAGGCGTTCCAAACTTTTATCTTCCGTATAATAGGGAACATTGAAAGTTTTTCAAAACCTTTTATTCTAAAATTTCTCAAGCTAGTCATAGTTGCAAGAACTACATGCCTTTTACTTGATTCACCCAGTTGACAACATTTTGCTGTATTTACTAGTATGTTCACTTTTTAGGCACGTTGCTTTTTTCCTGAATCATTTGCTACTTTGGTGCACACATTATACCCCTTTACCCCTGTATACCTCAGCATATTTATTCTAAGAGCAAGGAGATTCCCTTATATAATTATAACTCTTTATCAAATTAAGGAAATTTAATGTTGGGATAGCACTATTATCTAACATAGGCCGTATTTATACGTTGCAGTGATGGTTTTAATAGCATTTTTTTCCCATCGAATGTCCCAGTAATGATTTTTATAGTACTTTTTTTTTTTTCTGGTCCAGGATCCAGTCTAGGGATACATAGTATATTTAGTTGTCATGCAGTTGAAAGGAGCATGGAATAGTATGAAATAGATTTTAGAAAGATCACCCTGACTTCATTATAGGGGATGGACTGGAAATATCTGTTAATAGAAGCAGGAAGAGTCCAGTAGTCTAGGATAAAAAATTATAACATGGTAGCTGCTAGAATAGAGAGGTTATAAAACATTTTAAATAGAATTCATAAAAATTAGAGAGGATTGGGTATAGAGGATGAAGAAGAAAGATAATTCAGGAATGGTTCCCAGGTTCCTGACTATAGAAGTTCCAGAACTTCTATACTGAAAATTTTATAAGTTATCAAATGAATTAAAGATTAAGAAGTATGGGGCCGCCTGGGTGGCTCAGTTGGTTAAGCGACTGCCTTCAGCTCAGGTCATGATCCCGGACCCGGAGACCCGGGATCGAGTCCCACATCGGGCTCCCTGCTTGGCGGGAAGCCTGCTTCTCCCTCTCACTCCCCCTGCTTGTGTTCCCTCTCTAGCTGTGTTTCCCTCTGTCAAATAAATAAAATCTTAAAAAAAAAAAAAAAGATTAAGAAGTATGGGTTGAAAAGCAGATATGAGAGAGGGACTCAGGACTAGAGATGTATATTTGGGAACTGTAAATATTGTGGATAAAGTTATAGGAGTAGTTGAAATAAACAGAACAAGTATTATGTGAGGAGAAGAGAATCAGCTGGAGCCACAGGAAATGGAAATGTTTGAGGAAAAGTCAGAGGGAGGAAGAGCCAGCAAAAGAATGGTTGGAGAAGGACGGAGAGAGCAGTATATTGGAAGCAAGCTAAAGAAGATGGAAGTTTGACAATTGCAGATGCCAAACAGACTCCAAGTAAGTTGTAAACTGAAAATAGTCATCTAGATTTGCCAGGTAGGAGCTTGCTGCTCTCCTTGACAGAATAGTTTAATGAGGCAGCAGGAACATAAACCAGATCACAGGGGATTGAGGGCTGAGAAGGACAGATAAAGTAGAGACAGATTCAGTCGCTTAGTTTTTTCAAGTAGTTCGATTTTGAAGAACAGAAGAGATAATTGGCTGCGTTTAGGGAAAAACAATTTTTTTTTAAACTAATGGAATTCTGGAAAAGAGTCACTGATTTTGTACTTCTGAAATTTATGGAATGATTTGAGCTTATTCCTGATATTAATGGCACTGTTTGAGTATAGTAAGGAATAAAAAAGCATTTCTTTGTGTATTAGAGCTCTTAAACATTTCGGTTCTTTAACTCCAAAGTTATTTTTCTAATGTTTTAATGCCAGGAATTTTTTTTTTTTAAAGATTTTATTTATTTATTTGACAGGGAGAAACAGAGCTAGAGAGGAACACAAGCAGGGGGAGTGAGAGAGGGAGAAGCAGGCTTCCTGCCGAGCTGGCAGCCTGATGTGGGGCTCCATCCCAGGTCTCCAGGATCATGACCTGAGCCGAAGGCAGTCGCTCAACCAACTGAGCACCCAGGCGCCCCAGGAATTTTGTTTTTTAAAGATTTTATTTATTTATTTGACAGACAGAAACACAGCTAGAGAGGGAACACAAGCAGGGGGAGTGAGAGAGAAGCAGGCTTCCCGCCGACAGGGAGCCCGATCCGGGGCTCCATCCCAGGTCTCCGGGATCAGAACCTGAGCCGAAGGCAGTCACTTAACCAACTGAGCCATCCAGGCGCCCCTAATGCCAGGAATTTTGGAGTTCTAGAACTCAAAATTTTGGAGTTCTAGAACATTTTAGTTCTTTTGACTCTGAAATTGATTTTCTAATACTTTAAGCCAGGAATTTTTAAGAAGTTTTTTTTTTATTGAGCATAATTTGAAACATAATGTAGAGAGATTAATAATCCTTTATATACACCTCCAAGTCTCAACAGTTAATTTTCCTGTCAGTCTTGCTTCATCTTTAGCTATTTTAGAACAGCAGATTCTAGACATCTTGTCATTTACCCTGACACAGCTAAGTATAAGGATCATGATTTAGAATTGCTATGTTACAGATTTTCTAAATAGTGCCACTTAAAAAGATCTAAATTAAATGAAACTGAATCTTTAGCATTACAGAAAGATTACTCCCCTAGCCAGGAGTTTATCAAGGCATTCCTTAATGTGTGGTAGAATATGCAAAATGAGCAAATTTGTATCTAATTTTTCAAGAACACACAGTGTTTAAGATTTACTCAGGAACTTCTATACTGAAGAACCTTAAATACTGTATAAGATAAAATTTTAAAACATTCCATTTTTCACCATTTCTCTCTTTCATCTGCACTACTGTAAAAACCCACATGTCTTCCCTGCCTCTGATATTTCCATATCCTAATTCATCTTCCACATTCATAGGATTCATTTTTTGAAATAGAGGTATTATATTCCTGCTTAAAAATGTCTAGCTAATTTCAAAGATCTCAGTAAAACCTCTTAAAGCCAGGTCTCTTTCTAGTTTTGTATGCGCACGTGCACACACACACACACACACACACACACTTTTTTTTGGAACCATGATGTACTCCCCCCCCCCCTTTTTCTTTTGACAGAAATACTTTTCATCAATCTATTCATCTGATTGGAAATGGTTTTTTGAGTGTTAACTCAAATCTCATATTTTACCTTTTTACCTTTTTTTCTCCTTGACACCACCTTTGACAGAATTAGATAATTCTTACCTGAATTCCTGTAGCATTTGATATAACTCATAACTCTTATCACAGTGTGCTCTTGTTATTTATTTTAATTTCTATCTCTTAGGCATCTCCTTGCCTCCACCGTTAATTGAATATAAACTGCAGGTCATTCCCAGGAGCCAGTGCAGTGCCTGACGTGTCGTAAGAATTCAGAAACGGTTCATGATTTAATCAAATTATCTTTAGCATCAACATTTAAAATGTGATTGGGATGTTATGTTATATTCCTAGCACATCATAGGTGATAGACTTTGAAACAAAGCTATAAAGGAATTTCTTTATTTTTACACAATTTTTGTGCTCTTTTAGCCAGTAAAGGCCATTTGGGAGGCCTAGCTATGTATCAGACATAGAGTTAATAAGCATGAGTGAGATCTGCTATTTATTTTATAATCATATTTAGACAAAAAGATAAGGGAATAAGCAGCTTGGTAGGTAACATTGTGAGATGAAGTATTAAAACCATGGAACAGTATGAGTGAGAAAGGTATTTGGCACAAGGAATGTTACTAAATTGAGAAGGGTTCTGTGAGTAAATTATTTTCAGTGAATTTAATACTCTATTAAAGAGACCCTGCTTTAAGGAAAGGCAGCCAGTGGTAAACACAACAGTTCTTTACTTACTTTGTGTCTAATTTTTTATGAAATATTAGTTCATAGTATGTTATTTTTATTACATTGTAAAGAATATTTTCTATTTCCCTTTTATATAAACTCTGTTGCAGTTTTTCCCAAGACCACTAGAATGCACTATAGTGCAGTATTTTGTGTATAGAAATGGTTTTCTACACACACACACACACACACACACACACACACACACACACAAATAAACTCCATGATATTTTATTGCTACTTTCATTCCATCCTCAAACCAGTTACTTTCAATTGCTATTTGACTTTTAAGAAGTATTATAACTTTTCTTTCATGGTAGATGAAAAATCTGAAGATTGACAATTATGTTAAGAACCTTGTTTACTTTCTGGTAACTGTAAGTAAAATTAAGTGGCTACAAATCATAATCAACATTATTACAAATACATTGAAATAGACTAGGAAATGTTTAGTCTGGTGATGAAATCTTTGTGATTAACAGAAGCACTGGGAATACAGAAAAAGGTGTAGTTAATCTGAAACAAAAGTATTTATTAAAAATTAAAAAAAAGAATATATGCATGTTGTTCAGTTAACCCAATAACATATAACCAAATAAAGTATGGTCTCCCTTATGTATTGCTTTCCTTTACCAAAGGAAATCTTACTAAAGTTTTATGTATCATGTATTCTTCCAGAAATCTATGCATATGAAATATATATATAACATATATATATGAAACAAATATTCTTTATTTTTAGTGGTTATATATTATTACAAAACATTTTGTATATATTCAAAATGTATAAAGTCTAATATTATAATATACTCATACACTTGCTACCTACCTTAAATAGAACATCAGCTGTCTGTAATTTTCATAGATTTTCTTAAAATCCTCCTCTGTATAAATTTTGATTTTTCTGTTGTAACTGCAAAATAATATGAATTCCAGTACTTTTCCCATTTGAGCAAATAATTTTCATTTCCTTTATACCTTTTTTGAAATACAAAAACTTCTTTATGTTAAGTGCTCAGTTTTTTATTAAAAAATTAACTTGAAATTTGGCTGTATTATCCCCTCATTCCTTCTTTATTACTTTATTACTTTGGTTTTTCAAATTATTATTACTGTTTTTGTTATCCTAACCTTACTACCTTTAATATTTATTATTAATGGCCTCAGTATTTTGGGGAAGCAAACAAGTCAAACTGTATAAATACATTATGTAAGTATGGCCATTTTTGGTTGACCTTTAAAATTTTTACTTTATCTGGATTATTTTTCTGGTCTCAGATGGTTAAATCTGAAATGGTGAAATCAGGTTAGCCAGAAATAATTATATTCAGCTAGCTTTAAAGTGAAATAAATAAGAATTTCTGATCACAGTTCTTCCTGAGTTCTTCCTGAAAAGGCAAAGAATGTCTTGGCTATTAAAAAGAAATATTTATTCCTATTAAAATATCTTATTTGACACTGGTGATTAGGACTGATTCCCCCTCCCTCCTTTGAATTGTTTACTGTAATGCATACTTGATAAATGGTAATTCCCTGACAAGGCACAGAGTATTATACATTACTTGAAACATTTTTGTGAGTATAGTTGATACACAGTGTTACATTAGTTTCAGGTGTTCGGCACAGTGATTCAATAGCTCTGTATGTTATGCTGTGTTTACCGTAGTGTAGCTGCTGTGTGTCAGCCGACAATGCTATTACAATATCGACTGTATTCCTTGTGCTATACTTTTTATTCCTGTGATCTATTCATTCATAACTCAAGCCTTTATCTCCCAGTCCCTTCCCCCGTTTTGCCCATTCCCCCACTACCCTTCCTTCTGGTAATTCTCTGTTCTCTGTTTTTATAGATCTGATTCTGCTTTTCCTTTGTTATTCATTTGTTTTGTTTTGTTAGATTCCACATATGAGTGAAACCATTTGTTATTTGTCTTTCTTAGTCTTCTTTCACTTAGCTTGTTACCTTCTGCATCCATCCATGTTGTCACAAATAATAGGGTCTCACCCTTTTGTTATGGCTTCATAATATTTCATTGTATGTACGTACCATTAGATGAATTATCTTTTTATAAATACATCAATTTTGAGAACAGTTAGTCTTCTACAAGTTTATTTTGTAACCCAACTTTATCTACTCCTTTTGATAGTAGAATTGTACATTGGCAATCATCAAGAAAATTTGAATACTACAGAAAGTGGAATGTTATATGTAATTATAGAAGGGTTTATGGTTCCCAATGTTATTCTTTAATTTGTTAAAATGGCACTTGATGGTGCAAAAATAAAATAATAATGACGAACACTTTGACACCGTGGAATGCTATTTTGAAAGGTAGCCAGGACTACTGCGTATTGATGACTACTCCTGTTACATGTCCTCAAGTTCATTTAAAGATGTTTTAAGATGGTTTGTATTTTCTTATTTCTTTGTTAGAGCCAAATACCACAAGTTGAAATATGGGACAGAATTGAATCAGGGAGATATGAAGCCTCCAAGCTATGATTCTGGTAAGCTAATTTTAAGGAAGTTTAAGTAATTAAAAAGAAGTTGACATCTAAATTTGTAGCAGCAATGTTTATAACTGCAACTTAATTTCTAATTATTTGCATTATTAGTGAATTTTTCTGACCTACTTTAGCGCTAATTATTCAGTGTTGTTCAGATGATTTTCCATTACCTTCCTTCCTTTTTCCTCTTCCCCTTTCTTTTAGTTCCCCATTTTCTGGAAGGATCACTTCCTGAAAGGATCAGAATTCACGGGTAACACAGTAACATAACTGTGTCTTGCTGGGTTTCCCAGTATTAATAAGAACCTTGAGATGTGCGGTACAAAGTACATCATGCCCTTGAAATCCTGAGAGAATGAGAAGGAATGAGGTAGTTCAGAGATTTCTTCTCAAGTACAGGGATTTCCTAATCCCTTTAACCTAAACCCTCAGTTGCAGGTGCAAAATTGTTCTTGGATTTTCTTTTTTTTTTTTTTTTTTTTTAAGATTTTATTTATTTATTTAACAGACAGAGAGATCACGCATAGGCAGAGGCAGGCAGAGAAAGAGGAGGAAGCCGGCACCCTGCTGAGCAGAGAGCCCGATGTGGGGCTTGATCCCACGACCCTGAGATCATGACCTGAGCCGAAGGCAGAGGCTTAACCCTCTGAGCCACCCAGGCGCCCCTGTTCTTGGATTTTCTTATGCACAGATGATTCTGCAGCCAGACCATCTATTAACAGCTGGAACATTTATTATCTTTTTGTGTTATTTTTTTTCTCCCACCTTTCTCTTCATCCCTATAAAAATAACACTTTGTAAACAATCAGATATTAAGGATAATAGATTTAATTGACTTAGTAGATATAACAGTAAGAAAAGTTGTTCAAAAGTTATGTTTCAAATGAGTATGTTTTGGCATAATTTCAGATTAAAATTCTAGATCAGATATCTGAAGATACCAGTTATTGTTTATATCATTGGCTGAAATAAATGCCTTTTACTAGGGGCTTTATGTATGTTAACCCTAATTCTTAAAAATAGTTGCTAGTAAAGATGCTATTGTTCTTACTTTACCTATGTGAAGTTGAACTCAGAGAAGTAGAGAAACGTGCATAAAGTCACACAACTATGAAGTAATAGGAATATGGATCTGAGCCCAGGTCTAATGACTCCAACATTCATCTATATTTTAAAAGTTTGTTTGTTTGTTTATGTAATCTCTACACCAGCATGGGGCTCAAACTCTCATAACCCCAAGACTAAGAGTCACGTGCTCTTCTGACTGAGTCAGCCAGCTGCCCCCTACCTGTAGAGTCCAAAATTCATATTAGTCCCATTTTTCCACAGTTTCTGTATTTGACAGTGTATGAAGAAAACCTTATAAGTTCTGAATGTGCTGCCGATATTAAAGTTCATTTTATTGTAGTAATGTTAACACATTTCCCCAGCTGAATACTGAACCTTTGAGACTTAAAGCAGTATCAGTTGATCATTGGCATATTTTTTCCTTTCTTTTTTAAATTGTTCTGTCTTACTTTGGTGTCTCTCTGTTTGACTTGAGATGCACTTAAATGTTTTAAATTTAAACTATTTGTTAAAGGCTGTCCTAAAAGTATCTTGTCTGATTCACAAAAGTGATTTTTTTTTTCACAGAAGTGATTTAATCAGGACTTTTTATATCAAAAAAGTTGTTTCCTTATTTTTAGATATTATTTTAGAAGTATAAAAGTCTAGTTGCAACATATACAGAATGTTTATAAGTAAATAATGTGGTTCTAGAAAAAGTTTGACTCTTAGGCATGTAAGTTCAACTCTGCCCTGACACTTTATTTTTTTTTATTTTATTTTTTTAAAGATTTTATTTGTTTGACAGAGAGAAACATAGCCAGAGAGGGAACACAAGCAGTGGGAGTGAGAGGGAGAAGCAGGCTTCCCACTGAGCAGGGAGCCCAATGTGGGGCTCGATCCCAGGTCTCCGGGATCATGACCTGAGCTGAAGGCAGTCGCTTAACCAACTGAGCCACCCAGGCACCCCTGCCTGACACTTTAAATACTTGTGACATTACTTAATCTTTTGGAGATTGCTCTGTGGCTTATCTGAAACTGGGAAAATAGTGGAAATAATTCACAACTTTTAGGTTTATTTTCTTAATGTACAACTCATTGTTAATACGTAGTATGACTCCATCTATTGATCTTTTACTGTTTATTTATAAATATTAAATATGTAATGATGGTCAGACCCAGCATCAAATTCAATGAAAAAGATAGCAATGCCCTATGGAATTTTTATAGGGAAGATTAAAAAAAAGTGATTACAGTAAAATGACATGTATAATGGGGAAGGTAATAGGTGTTATGGAGCACAATAGCTATTCCTAAGTAGTCAAATGGTGTTTAAAGTTAACATTTGAAAGACAATTAAGAATTGGCCAGGGAAAATGAGCTTACTAAATATTTGCTGAATTAGAGGTGGGAGAAAGACAGAGGGAAGAATCTGGCACATTTGAGAAATAAAATAACTGGCCAGTAGAGAAAGAGGAAAGGAGTGTTTCTAGATGCACCTAGAGAGTTAGCAGGGGAAGGTAGATGGTAAAGTATGTTATATGGGTCTTACAAAATATGTTAAGGAATTTACATTTTATCCTAAGAGTTTTGAGAAGGTATTTGAAGGATCAGATTTCTCTTTGATCCAATAGGCAGCAGTGTAGCAGGTGTATCAGAGAGCAGCTAGATCGGTGATGGGGAGGCTGGTGAAAGGACTGTTGCAGCCTCCTGGCTAAATGAGGAAGGCTGCTTTGACAGGGCACTGACTGGATGTGAAGAATGAGGGGGCGTGTTCACAAAATACTTACAGAGTAGAATCTGTAGGAATGAGTCCAGTTTTGATGTAGGGGATGAAAAAAGGGGACATTCATAGATGGCCCCCACACTTCCGGTTCTCAAAACTAGATTGGAAGTAGATTTGGAAGATGATGGGTTCACTTTTGGATTTATTAATTAGGCAATCAAGTGACGATGACTAGTAGACAGCTGGCTCTGTGGGTCTGGAGCTCAAAAGGGAGGTATGGGTTTGATGTGTGCATTTGAGAGGCTTTAGCACATGGTCCCAAAGGCACTCGGGTCATTGAAGAGGAGGAAGAGGCACTCCACCCCCCACTCCAGACTTTATTCAGAGTGAGAGGAGGACCTGGATTGGAACCCTGAGGAATGGCAACACTTAAAAAACTTGGCAGAAGAGTAGGAAGCTGAAAAGGAAATAGTAAGAATTATCTTAATGGTAGGATGGAAACCAGAAGGATTCTAGAAGTAAGAACTCAAAAGCACTGTGATTAATAACCAGAGGTTCTAAAGAGTAGCTTTGAGATTTAGTGATACATGGGTCATTACTGTTGGCAGTTTTGGAGAAAGGTTAGGGTAGAAACAAAAACATGAGTGGAAAATGAAGATAAGTTATGAAGTTATCTCCCAGGAAGCTTAGATTGTGAAGGTGAAAGAGAAGGATAGCTGAAAGGGTACATGGGGTCAAGCAAAGTGTGTGTGTGAGAGAGTAAGAGAGAGAGGGAGAGAGAGAGAGAGAGAGAGATGAGTTTCTTAGAGGAGGAGCAAATAACAATGAAAGAGAAGAGATATTCAGAATAGGAAGGCATCTGAAGAAGCACAGAGATTGGATTCTGAATGAGCTGGAGAATGGTGGGAAGAGCAGGTCTTTTATTGTTCCCAAGAAAGAATGTAGACGTTAGGTGATGAATTTGTAGGTTTGGGTTTCACTTTGGTGGTGGGTATTTAATATGATAACTTTTTGTGTAAGAATGGATTACCTGCTAAGAATGTATGACAGATTTTAAAAAGGTAGAGAAGTTTAAAACAATGAGCAGGAGGGCAAACTAATAACAAATAGTAGGATTAAGAAAAGCTAAGGGTCCAGTTGAGGAGTGTGGTCGTGAGTTTATGTAGATGCATTGGTTTACACCCTTGACAACTTGGGTAAAAATTAAATAGAATGAAATAGTTCATCGTTGAATTCATTGAATTCATAGACCAAAGGGACAAGAAATTTGAGGACATAAACTTAAGAATAATTGAAGTGATAGATTGTGAACTAAAACTAGAGCTGGAAGGAAGTGAAGACAAGAGGAAGCTAATGGGTAAAAGTGAGGGGATAGGCCATGGTCTCAAGCAGTCCAGCAAACTCTTCCTGTAAAGGGCCAGATAGTAATATTTGGGCTTTTTAGGCCATATGTTGTTCTCTGTTGCAGCTACTCAACTCTGACATCCTAACATGAAAGTAGCCACAACACGTATATGAATGAGTATGGCAAGCCACATTTGACTTCCAGGTTGCAATTTGCTGGCCCCGTGGTCTAAGGCTCCAGCTAAATGAAAGAACTAGAGAGGTGAGAATATGAGCCTGAAGAATATGCTCAGAGAGGGAGTTACATCTGTGCCTGTTCTTCATAATGACAAGATCTAAGGTATGACAGCTAGAGAGGGTGGTGTTGTGGGGAGGCTGAAGCGGATCACCCACATGAACATGAACTTCGCTCAAGGTGAGGTAAAGGTTTGGTTGCAGAGGAAGCATGTAAGCCTGGTTCCAAGTGTTATTGAGGGATTTGTGGGTGACAGTGATGAGGACAGTGACTAGGAGAGGGTATCAGGTGGTGTATCCAAACAGGGTAAACTTTAAAGAAGCAGGAATTCTTCTAGTCCTCACTCTTTTATCAATTTATGTATTTTTTTAAAAACAATCCAGACATTTTCTGAGACATTTTACACAATAAAATTAGTTTGCCCTCTAACTTTTTCTCCCCCACTGTTTTGTTCTGTATCCAAACCTTTACATTTCTACCTTAGGAAATTTTACCCCAGGTTATGTTAAAAATCTATTTATCCTCCATATTTTACCTTCTTTTATTTAATATTAGAAGCCAGGTACATATTAAAAATAGAATATTTTTATTCAGGGTGACAAATTCTGAAATGTTTAGACCATTTACATTTCATGTGACTATATGGTTAAATTAAAGGTACCCCCTTTGCTCTTTGTTTGTTCAGTCTATTCTTTGATCTTTTTTCCTCATGGATTTCTTTGGGATAATCTAGGTTTTTTTTTTTTTATGGTTCTGTTTTATCTCTTGCTCTTATTAGCTGTAACTCTGCTGTTTTGGTGGTTGCTGTAAGGTTTATGGTATACTTTTTTTTTTTTAATTTAGCGCAGTTTGTCTTTAAGTGACAACATACCACTTCTTATAGTATGAGAGCCTTGTAACTATGGATTTCCATCTCTCTCTTTGGCAGTTGTTTTCACATATTTTGCTTCTTTATGGTTATAAGTCACACACTACATTATTTTTGTTAAACCGTGAATTCTTTTTTTAAGAGATTTAAATAATCTGAACAGTATATATTTCCACTGCTCATGATTCTTTGGGTGGATCCATATTTCCTGGTGTCGCAGTCCATCGACCTCAAGGACTTTTACATATTCTATAGTACGGGCTGCTGCCAATGAGTTCTTTCAGCCTTTGTCTGAAGAAGTCTTTCTTTTGTTTGCCAGCATTGTTTCTGATGAGATATCTTATATATCTCTATTATGGATAATACAACTTATCTCTGCTCTTAAACTTATCTCTGTTGTTCTGTATGCAGAATGTGATCTTTTTCTCTGCCACTTTTAAGATTTTTCATTTGTCATTGGTTTTAAGCAATTTCATTATGATATGTTTTGGTGTAGTTCCCAGGTACTGCCCTCCCTGGTGTTTCTTCTGCTTGAGGTTCATTGAATCTGTTGGATCTGTGGATTTATAGTTTTCATGAAATATTGAACTTTTCAGTCATTATTTCCTCAGATACTGTTTTTGTTTCCCCTCCCTATGCCACAATCTAGAAACTCTGTCAGGGTGGTAAGCTGGAACAATCAGTGTGCTGTGTGCTTCCTTTCTCTCAGGGATCATTGTCCTTTGTTGCCTGATATCAGGTCTTAACCACGATTTCATCTGTTTTGTTTTATAGTTGTTTCAAGCAGGAGGGTGAATTGAATCCCTGTTACTCCAACTTGACTGGAAGTACCAATCAACTACTTTTATATTATTAGGCCATTCAAATCTTACCACTTTAAAATCCTCCCTTTTGTTTGATGTCTTTTTTTTTTTTTAAACTTGATAAGGTGAGAGTGAATCTGATAGTTGATTGAGAGAACTGTGAATTTTAGCTGGGATAAAGAAATATGGGGAAAATCAACTTCACATGTAGATGTTTTTTTTTTCTCTTTTAACTGCAGACTTTTTTAAAAACATGTTTCCCAGGGAGTCAGATTTTATCTCAATATGTGAATACACTTTTTAAAAGAGGGTGAAAATGCATTCTTATTTGATTTGGCTTAATTTATTTTTTATTAAGGTACCATTTACATAAGTAAAATTCACCTTTTTAGTGTTTTCACAAACACATATAGTCTCGTTACTACTACCCTTTGTAGTCAACCTCTTTGTTCCCAGTCTAATCCCTGGCAGCCACTCAGCTGTTTAATGTTCCTATAGTTTTGCCTTTTCCAGAAAGTCATATGAATTTCAGAATCATACAGAATATAGCCTTCTGATTCTAGCCTTTCTCACTTAGCATAATGCATTTGAGATTCATTCATGTTGGTGTGAATAGTATTCCATTGAGTGTACGTATCACTAGCTGGCAAAGTAGGCAGAGGCAATTGAATGTATCTGAGGGTGATATAGAGAGGCCTGTACTGATGGGAAATTAGATGACCTCAAAAGTTCCTTCATAAAAACATATGAAATTTTTAGTCTTTTGAAATGCCAGTATAAGTATTCTTAACTTGGCAGGTATAGCTTACTTGACTTAAGATATATTAGAACATACCATAATGTATTCCTGAATTTGTGGAACCATTTGTGAACCATAGTTCCAGAATTTGTGGGTCAATGGAAATAAGATGTTTGTTGTTTTTCCTTAGTATAAGGACATTATTTTTGCCCTTTTTTTTTTAAAGTATACCCTCTGAGGTCATCCCAAAGTAATCTACCTTTTTGAGGTAACCTAATCCTCCTGCCAGTCTGGTCTACTGCTGTTTCTTTTTCTCTCTCTCTCTTTCTTTCTTTCTCTCTCTCTCTCTCTCTCTCTCTCTCTCTCTCTCTCTCTCTCCTTTCTTTTCTTTCTTTTTATGTTGTTAGGCACCATGTAGTACTTCATTAGTTTTTGATGTAGTGTTCCATGATTCATTGTTTGAGTATAACACCCAGTGCTCATTGCAATATGTGTTCTCCTTTATACCCATCAGCGGGCCAACCCATTCCCCCCACCCCTGTCCCCTCTTGAAACCTCAGTCTTATTTCCTGGAGTCCATAGTCTCTCATGGTTCATCTCCCTTTCCAATTTTCCTCTCCCCCTTTATTTTTCCCTTCCTTCTCCTAATGTTTCTTTGGTATATCACAGAACTTGGCCTAATTATTTTAGAAGGAGAATTGAAGATGGAAGATCTAATTCTTATTTACATATTTCTTTAATTTTTATCATTGTAGTAATAGTATGTAGAGGGAAATACATTAGCTCTGGAGTCAGACGTGATTTCAGCACTTACAACTGTGTTTCTAACTTGTAAATCACACAGTTAACTTGTAAAACTCATCTTTTTCACCTTTAAAATGGGGATAGTGAGAACACTGATCTTTTGAGTTTGTAAAGATTAAAAGTGATAATGAATGTGTTTTTAACACAGCAACTGGAACAAGTCAATGCTTAATATCAAATATCATAAAATAAATTTTCTCTGTCTCTCTTACATCTCCACATGAATAAAATCCTGTAAAAGATCACAGTTTCTTACAGTCTGATCAAGGGCTGATAGAAAGTGTGAATATTTTGTATTTTTAAAGTTGAGTCAGAGTGTAGTTTGGAAATTCTGTAGTCCAGATTTATCACGCTCTTTTTATTTTACTATCTTGGTTCACTGAATGATGAATTTAAGCTTTACAAGACTTAGGGGTTTTTTCATTTAATAACTAGGAAGGAAATGAATTTAGATTAAAATTATTTCTTCCCTATCTACTCTTTACCAGACTGGCTTTTCTATCATCATTCCTGAATGCTTTGTTCTAGCTCTGATGTGGTGCTCCATAATACTTTCATTTGACTCTTTTTTTTTTTTTTTTTTTTTAATTTGACTCTTATTGTGTGACTTGATTTGAATAAGTCTTTGTCCTGGATGAAAATTCTCAAGCTACTAGAGATTGGGAAGATGTCTTTATTTTAGTTTTGCTACACTCAGATGAATCTGGTAGCAATAATGAATCTATATTATTTTTGTTATAGAAATTAGATTTTAAAAATATATGTTGTCCTAAAACATACCTTACTGTGTAGTTCTGTGATGTTCTTAACCTTATAAATTTTTATTGGACATACTTTATAAATTGAGATGCTCTCTAATGAATAAAAAAGGCACTTTTATTATGATTTAATGTTTTCCAGATGAAGGTAATGAAACCGAGGTACAGCCACAGCAAAACAGCCAGTTAATGTGGAAACAAGGCCGACAACTACTCAGACAGTAAGTGTTCCGTGGTCAGACAAAGAAAAGTATGTTTTCATCAGGAGATATACATATATATATGTATGTATTTTGTGTTTTCAAGTCTGGATAATTTTATCTCTTTTATTATTAAATTGCTGCTATGAAAAAACTTAATTGAATCGTTGTTCCTTTTTCATAGTAAACATTTTCCCCCTATGGTAGATTCTATTTTTTATTAAATATTAGTAAGAATTACCAAGAATAAATTCTCTTTTTATAATTTTTAAAGAGTATACTTTTAAGCTTCTAAATTTTAATATACACTTAGTTTACATTTGAAAGAATTCTAGGGTTACCTGGGTGGCTCAGTTGGTTGAGTGTCTGCCTTCAGCTCAGGTCATGATCCCAGGATCCTGGTATTGAGCCCCATGTTGTACTTCCTGCTCAGCAGAGAGCCGCCTTTTCCCTCTACTCTTCCCTCTCCTTCTGCTTTCTCTTTCTCTGTCTGTCTCACTCTCTCTCTCAAATAAAATTGTTACTTTTTGCATCTTTTTTACCCAAATATATGTATGTCTTAATATAAGTCCAATCAATATTTAGGTGTAATTTTATGTTATGTTTTTAAACTTCCTCTTTTAAATATGTTGAAGAACTTTTTTAAGTTCCCAAATTTGCAAATATTGCACTAACATGTATTTTGTCCTATAAAATGTGTGTTTGAGACTATTAAGAGGAAAAAAAGCTGGAATAAGGTTCAGATGTCAAATGGTAGGCTATATAACACACTGCCTTATTCTTGCATATCACGTTTGAAATTGGTATTCTGATTTGTGCTTCATTAAAATGAAATTTACTTACCTGTTTTTGGATTTTTGAGTTTCCTGTAGGTAGTTTTCCCCAGTGGTTTCTGGAGTGGATTTGTGCCAGCCTTTCTTTTGACTAATGGGAAGAGAATATTAAAATGTCTCCTTTTATGTATTTGCTACCTATTCAATGTTAGAAAAAAATGAGAATTCACTAACATTTAATAAGTGGTTTTTATAGGGGCGCCTGGGTGGCTCATTCGGTTGGGCGACTGCCCTTCGGCTCAGGTCATGATCCCGGACACCCGGGATTGAGTCCCACATCGGGCTCCCTGCTCAGCAGGAGGCCTGCTTCTCCCTCTCTCCCTCCCCCTGCTTGTGTTCCCTCTCTGGCTGTGTTTCTCTCTGTCAAATAAATAAAATCTTAAAAAAAAAAATAATGGTTTTTATAGTGCCCTTACCTTGGTCTTAAGTATGACATATACAGTTTTCTTTCATAATTGTGTTTTTAAAGTGCTCATTTTCTTTTTTATAAGTAGTTATCTTAGTAAATGATCAGAGATAATTTTCAAAAACTTTTTTTAAAAGACTCGTAATCTTCCCCTTTATTTTTATTTTTTTTAAAGATTTTGTTTATTTATTTGACAGAGAGATCACAAATAGGCAGAGAGACAGGTAAATAAAGGGGGGGGGGGAGCAGGCTTCTGGACCCTGAGATCACGACCTGAGCTGAAGGCAGAGGCTTAACTCTCTAAGCCACCCAGGTGCCCATAATCTGCCCCTTTAAAGGTGACATTTTATCAGTGAATAAGGAGATAGCTACTTAGTAAAGCCAATTTACCTATGGAAAGGGCAGTTTTTGAAACAGTTATTTGTAAGGTGATTTTGTTGCCAGAGAAAGGTATGTATTGTATGTTTACAACAGAAAAACGTGATACCTGATGATTTTTAAGAACTGATTAACTTCAAGAAGGTTAAACATTATCCCTTTAATCAAAACCTTTCTATAAATATCAGATAGTATTGAAAAATGAGTATCTTGATTTGATAAGATACACTTACTTCATTTTGGTCACATAGTTTTGTGAAATATGTCTTTGAGCTGTAATCTTAATAACAGATCTTGAAATAAACTGACCTCAGACTGGTTATCCTGTCCACCTTTGTTTTCTCTCTAATTTCATAGACTTGCTACTTCCAGGTTCATGCCTAATATTTGTCTATCACATTTGTTAATGACATTAGTAATGACATTTGCCTTTTTCATGTTCCTTTTGGTTCCTTTTGGTCTGTTTTGGTCATCTTTGTTGTTAATAGATATTGAGTGCCTTCTGTATGCCACCCACCGTACTAGGTGTGTCGCTTTTAGATTGAAGAAAACAGGTTCAGGAGAATTAAAATTACATAAGAAGAAAGTGGCAGAAATGGGCTTTAGACCCAGATCTAGTTCTCAGTACAAACCTATTCTCTTTTTCTGTGCTGCTGCCTCTCTCTAACACATGCCGTCACGTGCACACAGGCATCCCACATCCACAGTTGAATTGTGGGCTATTTTTATTTTAGAGTTGTCTTAAGATAAAAGCTTTCTTCTGTAGAAATGACTGTTCGGAATGTACTCTTCTTGTATGTCATGGAGGAAACCAAGTAAGCTAGAAATATCCTCTCTAAATCTCAAACAATTGATTCGATAACACTTTATATCAGAAATGTAAAAAAAAAACAAACAAAGCCACTGGTTATAATAATTACTATTGTAAGAATCTGAGAGTGAGTTTGCTTCCTAGAAGAAAGAATGTGCTATTAAGTATATTAAGGAACAGCTTCTTCTTATGATAAATGTAATGAATGGTGTATTGTATAGTTCTTTGATTTTTTTCAGTGACCATAGAGGCTGGTACTGCAAGAGACAGCTCCTTCTGCAGCTGGAAGATTATTTATTAGCGAGTCTTACTAGCATAGTATTGTAGTGTTAGGTCTTATGCAGGCAATGAATTTAAAGAAATACTTTTATTTACATATTAAGTTATAGAATACTGATTCCAATATGACTGAATTGTAAGAATCTTCTTCACACGCAGGTATCTACAGGAGGTGGGTTACACAGATACCATTCTAGATGTGAAATCTAAACGAGTGCGAGCTTTGTTGGGCTTTTCAAGTGATGTCACTGACAGGGATGATGACAGAAATCAGGATTCAGTTATAAATGGCACAGAGGCCGAAGTTAAAGAGACAGCAATGATTGGGTAAGTATTCTGTCTAGAAAGTGTTTTAGCTAAAATTTTAGTGCTTATTAAATATTTTTGGTTTATGGGTGACACTTGTGATACTTGCAGTTTTAGATACTGCTACAGAAATAACTTGTAAAGTTTAATAAAAAAATTGAAATTTCATAGGGATTATAGTTACTTATGATTATTTTAAGAATATTTAAAAATACTTTTATTTCCTTGACATTTATAGGTTTAATACAAATTTTAATATCTTCAAGTTCAGTCACTTACTATTAGAACTTCACAAAAGATCACCTTTTGGAGATTCAGTTCAAATCTTGTAAGATGAAATTTCATTCCTATTGACCTAGAAATCCTATAAATTCCTCATTTTTTTTAGAACTAAATGTTTTCTTAACCATTTGTGTATTTAATCATACTGTAACTCATCTCTCCTTTGAAAAGTATTTTAATTGGTAGAATAAGTAAAAAATTCAGTACCTGTTTGAAATATTTTGTTTTGCTCTTTGGATCATATGTCATACAATTGTATGTAATTCTGCATAAAATGAACATGAATATTTAAATAAGGACATACTTTATTGAAAAGAAATGTGGCATGATTCTTAAAAGAAAAAAAAAGCCAAAGATTCTATGAAAGGCTAAATATTGTTTTGCTTCATTTTACTACATGTTTGGGACATAAGAATGGTTTAATTGAACTCTACATATTTTCTAGTGAGAACATAATTTCTGTTATTTGGAACATTAAAATTATGGGATTTAGGTAAAGACTCAAGAATAAGACGGACTCCTATAAACAGATTTCTGTAAATAAGTGTCACTGGAGCATTCTTAAGTATATTCATTAATATTTAAGGCTACATTAACTTATTTATGCAAATGTAAGATTAGATTGTTTCTTTGTGTAGGCATAGACAACATAGGCCTTATTCCTGGTTACAGTTTTACCTAAATGGTTATTGTAAGTCATAAAGATATTCAGAAAAGACCACTTGAGTTGTCTGGTGTTTTGCCCTTGACCTGTCTTTTGTAACTGACAAGGGTATTATTCTGAATCTGCTTTCTGTAGGGATAGAGAGAATAGGGTGGAACACCAAAAACATAGCTCTCAGCACATTTAAAATTTAAGATTTATCTGTTTTAGAAATTTTGTCTATAGTCGTGCCTAAATTTTCTTTAAGAAAATGCCTTATCTAAGACATTTCCTAATGAACTGGAAAAAATCATCCTATTCTGGCCATTAGGAAATTGTTTACTGTATTTATTTTGAGGGACCTAAATTAAAATCTCATGTATTTGAAAAGTCAATCATTTCAAAAAGGTTAATGGTTTATTCATTAATGGAATCAAGTTTTGTAGTAATATTAATTTGACTAAGTCATTTTTAGTAACTTAAGTGCATGTTTTTTTTCAACTCCTTAGCTGTTCAGTAGGAATATAAGATTGTGTCAGAGAAAACTGTTGTATCTACGAGTTATTTTCTTAGTTATAGCAATTTACATGTCAGAGTTGCAGAGAGGTAAAGAACAGAGAGAACAATAAAAGTAGAGGTAATAAGAAAAATATTTTTAAAAAGAAAGACATGAAGGTTGACTTAAGGATCAAAAGAACACTGAATCAGGAGGGGGAGTTCTTTATATTACATTAACCTAAATAGGTATGATTGCAAAGTACTTTTAAAAGAGTAACCACTTCCTTTTGTGCTTTTCCAATTAAAATCCATGGAAATATGGATAAGAATCAGTGTGATTCATAATATGATTTGAGGGATCATAGTCACAGTGTAAACAGAAGTTAGTGCAACATACAGATTAATTCTTATGTTGAGTTTAAGAAATTAACTGAGCAAGGTGTACATGTTTTAAAACCAGAAAATCCGAGTTAACAGATTCTGCCTCTGTGCTGGATAATTTCAAATTCCTTGAAAGTGCAGCTGCAGATTTCAGTGATGAAGATGAAGATGATGATATTGATGGAAGAGAGAAAAGCACCATTGATACTTCAACGGTGAGTTGGATACACAGATACTAATATTTTTAGGGATCATTATGCTTACTTTAAAAATAATCCAAATGTTCATACCTCAATCTCATAAAAGCCATCTATGAAAAACCCACAGTGAATATCATTCTCAATGGGGAAAAAATTGAGTGCTTTTTCCCTAAGATCAGGAACATGGCAGGGCTGTCCATTCTCACCACTGCTATTCAACCTAGTACTAGAAGTCCTAGCCTCAGCAGTCAGACAACAAAAAGAAATGAAAGGCATCCAAATTGGAAAAGAAGTCAAACTCTCACTCATTGCAGATGATATGATGCTTTATGTGGAAAATCAAGACTCCACTCCCAAACCATTAGAACTCATACAGGAATTCAGTAAAGTGTCAGGATATAAAATAGTGCACAAAAATCAATTGCATTTCTATACACCATCAGCAAGACAGAAGAAAGAGAAACTAAGGAGTCGATCCATTTACAATTGCACCCAAAACCATAAGATACCTAGGAATAAACCTAACCAAAGAGGCAAAGAATATGTATTCAGCAAACTATAAAGTACTCATGAAAGAAATTGAGGAAGACACAAAGAAATGGAAAAATGTTCCATGCTCATGGATTGGAGGAACAAATATTGTGAAAATGTCTATGCTACCTAGAGCAGTCCACACATTTAATGCAATCCCTATCAAAATACCATTATGGGTGCCTGGGTGGCTCACTGGGTTAAAGCCTCTGCCTTTGGCTCAGGTCGTGATCTCAGGGTCCTGGGATCAAGGCCCGCATCGGGCTCTCTGCTTAGCAGGGAGCCTGCTTCCTCCTCTCTCTGTGCCTACTTGTGATCTCTTTCTCTGTCAAATAAATAAATAAAATCTTTAAAAAAATACCATCAGTATTTTCAAAGAAATGGAACAAATAATCCTAAAATTTATATGGAATCAGAAAAGACCCCAAATAGCCCAAGGAATATTGGAAAAGAAAATGAAAGTTGGTGGCATCATAATTCTTTATTATAAAGCTGTAATCATCAAGACAGTATGGTACTGGCACAAAAACAGACATAGATAGGTGGAACAGAATGAGGAGTCCAGAATTGAACCCTCTACTCTATGGTCAACTCATCTTTGACAAAGCAGAAAAGAATGTCCAATGGAAAAAGAATAGTCTTTTCAACAAATGGTGTTGGGAAAATTGGATAGCAGAAGAATGAAACTGGACCATTTCCTTACACCACACACAAAAATCGATTCAAAATGGATGAAAGGCCTCAATGTGAGATAGGAATCCATCAAAATCCTTGAGGAAAACATGGATGGCAACCTCTTCAATCTCAGCCACAGCAATTTCTTCCTAAAAACTTCGCCAAAGGCAAGAGAAGCAAGGAAAAGAAATAAACTCTTGAGACTTCATCAGGATCAAATGCTTTTGTACAGCAAAAGAAACAATCAACAAAACCAAAAGACATCCGACAGAATGGGAGAAGATATTTGCAAATGACATATCAGATAAAGGGCTAGTATCCAAAATCTATACAAAACTCCTCAAACTCAACACCCAAAGAACAAATAATCCAGTCAAGAAATGGGTAGAAGACATGAACAGACATTTCTCCAAAGAAGACAACCAAATGGCCAAAAGACACATGAAAAAGTGCTCAACATCCCTCAGCATCAGCGAAATACAAATCAAAATCACAGAGAGATGTCACTTTACACTAGTGAGAATGGCTAAACTTAACAAGTCAGGAAATGGCAGATGTTGGTGAAGATGCAGGGAAAGGGGAACCCTCCCTACACTGTTGGTGGGAATGCAAGCCACTCTGGAAAACAGTATGGAGATTCCTCAAAAAGTTGAAAATAGAGCTACCCTATGACCCAGCAATTGCACTACTGGGTATTTACCCTAAAGATACAAATGTAGTGATCCAAATGGGCACAAGCACCTCAATGTTTATAGCAGCAATGTCCACAATAGCCAGATTATGGAAAGAATCTAGATGCCCATCAACAGATGAATGGATAAAGATGTGGTGTACACACACACACATACACACACATGAGTACTATACATTCAAAAAGAATGAAATCCTGCCATTTACAACGACGTGGATGGAACTGGAGGGTATTGTGCTGAACGAAATAAATCAGAGAAAGACAGTTATCATATGATCTCTCAGATATGAGGAATTTGAGAGGCAGAGTGGGGGATTGTGGCGGTAAGGGAGAGAAAAAATGAAACAAGGTAGGACCAGGGAGGGAGACAAACCATAAGAGACTCTTAATCTCAGGAAACAAACTGAGGGTTGTTCGGGGGTGGGGGAGGGGCGAGGGATAGGGTTGCTGGGTCATGGAAAAAAATTTTTTAAAAATGAAAAAATAAGTAAAAAAAAAATTTTTTTTTTTTAATGCCTATGCTTCGGGCGCCTGGGTGGCTCTGGGTTAAAACCTCTGCCTTCGGCTCAGGTCATGATCTCAGGATCCTGGGATCGAGTCCCGCATCGGGTTCTCTACTCGTTGGGGAGACTGCTTCCTCCTCTTTCTCTATCTCTCTGCCTGCTTGTGATCTCTCTGTCAAATGAATAAGTGAAATCTTTAAAAAAAAATGCATATGCTTCAGCCTAAACCCTTTTTTTCATGAATTTGGGGAAATTTAATCTAATAGTTTTTAGGATTGAGTTCAAATTCAATAATATTTTTAGGATGACAGTTTTCTCTTAAAAGGCCCTTACTCTCTGGGGCAGCCAGCTGGCTCAGTCAGTAGAGTATATGACTCTTGATTTCAGGGTTGTGAGTTCATGCCTCACACTGGGTAGAGAGATTACTTACAAAATTTAAAAATCTTTAAAGGTCCTCACTATTTGACTTTGTTAACTCATTAAACATTTTAGTAGTTCAGTAGAGCTGGTGAATATGGTAAAAATGTATGCACCCATTACCCATTTTGCCCATCCTCCCACCTACCTCCCTTCCAGCAACCCTCCATTTGTTCTCTATAGTTAAGAGAGTCTCTTTTGGTTTATCTCCCTCTCTGTTTTTATCTTATTTTAATTTTCCTTCCCTTTTCCTGCATTCATTTGTTTTGTTTCTTAAATTCCACAAATGAATGAAATTATATGATACTCGTCTTTGACTTATTTCACTCAGCATTATACTCTACTCCATCCATGTTGTTACAGATGGCAAGATTGCATTTTTTTGATCATTGAGTAATGTTCCATTGTGTGTGTGTTTGTGTGTGTTTATACCACATCTTCTTTATCCACTTATTTGTCAATGGACCTTTGGGCTGTTTTCATAATGTGGTTACTGTTCATAGTGCTGCTATAAATATTGGGGTACATGTGCTTCTTTGAATCAGCATTTTGTGTCCTTGGGACAAATACCTGGTAGTGCAGTTGCTGGGTTGTTTTTAACTTTTTGAGGAACTTCCATGCTGTTTGACTGAGAAAGATTTCTGAGACTATATCTGATCTTAGATGAAAAGTGGTATGATTGGTGAGTGATACCAGGAATGAGCATGAGAACAGGGTCATACAAATCAGGTATATGTTATTCTTAGAGTCTGTTTCTAGACTCTGTATTCTGTCCTATTGATAACTCTATTGATCCCTTATAATTTTAATCCACTTGTAGTAACCCAGTGATAAAGTTTGATTAGATCATGCTATTTCCATTTTGCATGAAGTGAAGAAGCTGAGAGATCTGTAGAAGCTGAGCTAGTAAGTCCATTTTTTCAAAAGAAGCTGCAAACCATTCATCCTAATTTCTTTGGGCTTCTGGTGGTGGAGGTGACTAAAAAGAAGATAATTCATAGGTTTAGACATATAGGTCTCAAAAATGATCTCTGCTTGCATTAGGCCTAAATTTCAATCCTCCAACTGGATTTATGATTCCAGTGGTATTTCTAAATACATAAAACAAGACATAACAACCCTTATCAGATTTACTATTAAGTGTAAGTTAAGTCTCACTTGGAAAGATCATTATTTTAGAAAAAAATTGAATATATAGAGAGGTATTAGAGAAAACTGATGCAAGGTTGGAACAGAAATACTGGGGGAACCTTTTTTTCCTTCTCTAACAGCATACTTTCTAAGACTTGAGGCATGCATTTCTGAGTTTGTAGCTTTTATGATTTTAGGTTCTTTTAGGGAATTCTGTGGTAGAGTTAATATTTATCGTGGTTATATTCTGTAAAACTCAGAATATATAGAGATATATATATAAAATATATTTTATGAAGTATTTCTCTTTTTGGTTAGATTAGAATGTCTGCACATTGCACAGGCTGTATCCAAGAAATGGGGGATATAGTTGTGGTTCTCATAGTATAATAGTATGTCAGGGACATTTCCCTCTATCTGTAATTTAAATACCTATCTTATATTCCAGTGTTTTCAATATATGATTTCATTAGCTCATTTAAAACAAACAAGCCATCATTGAACCAAGTTTAAATTATTACTTTAAAATGTGTAATGTATATCTTTTTAAAATGATACCTGTTTTATACTGAATTGGTTAAGTATTATAGTTATTTAACATAACAAAGATATGCTTTCTGAAGAAGCCAGTAATTGGGTTTTCTCGTTCAATGATAAAGGGATACTGTTTTCCTTTATTTAAATTAATTTCATAATATATCCTAAAATTTTAATTTAGCATGTTTTTTCATTAGATTGTTAGGAAAAAAGCATTGCCTGATAGCAGTGAAGATAGAGATACAAAAGAAGCTCTAAAGGAATTTGACTTCTTGGTTACATCAGAGGAAGGAGACAATGAGTCTAGAAGTGCAGGCGATGGAACAGAATGGGGTAAGGAAGCATACTGGATCCATCCAGAGGTGTGAAGTAAATAAAAGAAACTAATATTTTACCAGGAGGACAAGATCTTGAGGACCACATTATGAACATCCAATAAACTTTATACTGTTGTTACCTTATATCCAGGGTGTGTGTATGTGTTCATATGTTTAAAGAATGTTGTACAACTAGTTACCTCATCTTTTTTTTTTTAAATATAAGCAGTATACCATTAAAATAATTTGAATCCATATGCTGACCGTTCTATGTTTCCTGCCTAGATAGTAAAACTTGCAAATCTGGATTTTGTGGCAATTGAGTTTGAGAATGTAATAGAAGAGTTTTTAGAGACTCTGGCATCTTCTGTGCAAAAAGAAGTATAAATTTAAAAAACTATAGTTACTCAATCGGCAGATTTCACCAATTTGTGCAAGGCATAGAATTTTTTGGTGCAAATTGTTCTAAACAGATTTAATATTTTAAACATCTAACGAAGTAAAACAAGTATTTGCAGGAAGACTTTTACAGCATAGATTATTCTTGGGGTTTAAAAATGAATTGTTGCTATCAGTAAGGTGGTATTGTGATGAATTCTTCAAAAGTGATGAGTTCTGTCTGGTATGTGTACATGTAGCATGAGCGAGAAAGAGAGAGAGAGACAGATAATGAGAGTGAGAGAAAATTTTCTGTTGAGGTTGAAGAATTCTGTGAGTCCCTTAGTTGCAGTTTTATGTACTTTAAAGACAAATAAGGTTAGAGAATGAATAACTATCCTAGTTTTAAATTGGGGGCTTTTCTTGGGGCTTTACCTTCAAGAGCTCTTATGATGCCATCTCTCCCTTTTTTGTGGCAAATATCTGAAGGTAATTATTATATGGGATAATTAGTCATTGAAATACATAATAGCTATAAAATGACTGTTTTTTTTTTTTTAAATAATGGAACAAAGTTTGAAAGCCAAGGGGAAATTGAAGTAAAGTCTCTTTACTGTTACTACTGAGTTTATATATCAAGTTATTCAGATGTTTTAAGCACCAGTTCTACCAGTATAGCTAGATCCACTGTCTACACAGAAGTCTTTCTCTGAGGAGTCATACATCTGCATAAATAATAATTGGCTTTTTTCATTGCCAGTCTTATTACAAGGGTTTTAGGATTCATTTCTCTCCAAAGCTGCATTATTTCTTGTGTCACTTCCTTTGCTTTATAGTATGAATCGTGGCCTAGAGCATTATTTGATACGTGTGTGTATATTTTAAGCTAACTTCCTATGAAGTTACTGATGAAAACACTAGTGACTTGTCCCACCTTTGACATGTCTTACTCTTTATTAGTGTACTGGGTATTTCTGAGTAGAGTGAATGGAATCTTTCAGTTGACTAGAGGTTTCCTTACCAGGAGGTTAGCCTTGTGTATTTTTATTCAGAAAATTTGATTCAGAAAATTTTATTTGCAAGCAATTAGAAGAAATAGATGCAAATCCTGTTTAGTTGAATGGACATTTAAACCATCTTAAGTGCTTTATTTATTTCTCCTCTTCCCCCTTAAAAAAAGAAGTGAATAATGCCTAGGTTTAGAATCTTTTTAGTTCCTGACAAGTAAATAGATTTTACCACACATCTTCCATGATCTTCCAATACTATTGTTCTGAGTCTAGTGAAGATTATAGTAAGGGTTAACTTTTAATTTAAAAAACTGAAGACATTGAGGATTCAAAAGCTACCTTGTTTAATTTATTATTATGACTTAATTGATGAAAAAATTAATATTTTTAATTGTTAGATCTTTCTGGGAAAGTAGAGACTATTTTTCGTATTGATAGAGCTATAAAAATGTTGAGTTTTAAAATTTATTGTGTTTAATCTTTTCAGAGGCCCAACTAAGTTTTTTGAACTGTAGATTGAAATTTAACTTATTAAAAATAGGTTTCTCTTTGTTCTGATTCATTTTGGTTTATTCCAGTCATTCAACAAATATTGATCAAGTGCTTTCTCTGTGTCAAGTCATTTGATGAAGATCCCTAATCCTGTGGTCCATATAGTCTTCTAAGAGAATAAACATAAATGATAAAGCATGTCGGAAGGTGATAAATGCTATGGAAAATTAAAAAAAGTAGAACAGAGGAAGGGGGATAGAGAGTACTGGGGTTGGGGTAAAGTGGAGGTGACAAATCACAATTTATGAGTATAATTGGGTAGGTCCCATTGTGGGGGGTAACGTTTGGGTATAAGACAGAAAGTTGATTGGTGGGTTAGCAATTTGGTATCTAGGGAAGGAATATTCAGGAAAAAGAAAGCCACAGCAAATGCCCCAAGATAGCAGCAGTCTTGATATGCTTGAGGAATTCGAGGACACCAAATGGCTAGAGCAGAATGATTCCAGGGGGAATATGGTTAGAAAGGACCAAATAATGTAGGGCCCTAGACCACTGGTGAGATGGGGAACCATGGGAGGAATTTGAGCAGAGAGTGTCAGGATCTGACTCTGATTTTAAAGCATCATTCTGGCTTTATTGAGAATGGACTACATAGAGCACCCAGTGTTGATAATAGTCTTGGTGTGAGGGGAGAGGGAACAATTATTGGAGTGATTCTAGCAAAAGACGAGTGATTAGAGAAATAGAGTATTTTGCTAAGTAGTTAGATTCTGGATGTTTGGAAGGTAGAAAGAACAGTGTTTTCTGAAATACCTGATGTGAAATATGAAAGAAAAGGGAGGTTTTTAGTCTGAGCAAATGGAAGAATGATGAAAGACTGGATTTGGAAGATTGGGAATTTGATATTACATGCTTAGTTTGAGATAATGTGTTAGACTTTCTAATGGAAATGTAGAGTGGGCAGTTGGATATATGCGTCTTGAGTTCAGGTGAGAGTTCTGAGCTAAAACATAATGTTATATAGTATATAATTAATTTTATAATGATATAAAATATATAACACATTCTTTATATTTTCTTCTCCTGTAATAGTGAAAATTAATGATTGACTTTCTTATCTACTAAGAGATCAGTTTCCTATTTAAGAATTTGTAAACTAACAAATCACTTAAATTGCTTTAAATTTCGAATGAAGGTTGATTGATAAGTTTACAAAGTGCTATATATAAGGCTGTAAAAAAATGATTATTAGTTGATGAACACATGCCAAAAATATAAAATTTTTAAAATGAAAAGATTATTGAAAAATATTTTGTATAATCTTAATCTCTCATTACATAAATTAATAAAAGTTTTTTTATGAGTCAGTCCTAATTGAATAAGAAAATGAGGGCTTCTAGAGTTTTGGGGCATAATTTACTAAAAGTCACTCAAATCTTCTAAGATTTTATTTTTTTATGTCTCTTTCCAGAGAAATTTCTTATTGCCTAGGAAATTGAATTTTAATTGTCATTTCTTAGATATTTTATTTTGTATGACTTTTAAATCTAAAGAATAAGCAATGACTTTTTAAAATTAGTGAAGAAAAACAATGAAGAAAAATGATTGTTATGTCATTCAGTGACATAACAGTGAATTGACCTACAGTGTTCAATATTTTATTTAAAAAAGCTGTTTCATTTGTTTCACTCTATTTAGAAAAGGAAGACCAGTGTCTCATGCCTGAAGCCTGGAATGTGGACCAGGGAGTAATTACCAAACTCAAGGAACAATACAAAAAGGAGAGAAAGGGGAAAAAGGGGGTGAAGAGTAAGTGGAAAACATTGTATCTGTAAATCATAAATCTTGCCTCTTTTACATCCCCCAGTTTTTTTTCAATGTTTTCCTAAAACCACTTACTCTTTTTCTTTTCTGCTCCTGATCTCTTTCCTTTTCACCTGCTCTCAGGGGTTGAAATTAAATGGTTAGCTATTTGAGTATGACCTTAAAAAAAAAAATAACCATGCATGTGATTATGGAATCGTAATATATCCCAGTAATACATCTAGACCTCATGAGAGTGTGGGACTATATATTCAGACCCTAGTGATAATTTCATTTTTAAAGTATATATGCTTAATTACCATAATGATTTTTCACCGTTGACAATTTTAAATCTCATCTAGTATGACCCTCTGGCAATACACCCAAAGTATTGCATATTATTTTTGGACTTGGAGACAGCAAGTTAATTTCTACCCCTGAATATTCTATGTGTTTGTAACATACAGTTCATTTGCTTTCACTACTATATGTTATACAGGGCACAGAGTCAGTACACAACTTTTAAAAGTATTTATTTAAAAATTTTGGCCAATTTCATTTATAGTAATATCACCAATTAGCTTTTTTCTTTTTAATAAGATGTCTACAATATCAAAATGGAAGCTAAAGTGAAATTGCTAGCTAGCCCTGTGAATCTTTCATATATATATATAACTATACAAAATTATTAGGTTTAACAGTAGAACTAAGTAAGTATGTAAAGTAGAAATACAAAGTCTTTCAAACATCCCTGAAAACCATCTAAAACACCTTTTAGGAGAGCAAGGCTAAACTATCTCCTTGTGCTTCCACTCTCATTGATTGACACTATGAACATGGGTCTCCCTTTTATGGCAAAAAGAATTGCATCCTTTGGGATATTAAAGTAGTGTGAAGTAAGATTAAAATCTAGTTTAGTGAAACATGTATTTAGAAGTTGGAAAAAGTAGTGTAGTTATTACTGATAAATATTTAAAGGTTTATTTAAAATATCTTAGGTGTTATAAGTATTTAGCTTGAATTGGTAAAAAGTCAGTGACTGTTTTTGATGTCATCATTATACCAACAATCACATAACTGAGAGATGATATTATTTGGTGCCTCCTCAATATAAATTAAATCACAATGAGAAAGGTTAATACTAAAACATAAGAGGATTTTGTACCTTTTATCCAAAAGTGTGGATAAAAATTTTAATCTTAAACAAGATTTTAGTGTAAGGACTTTTCAGAACCATGGCAAAAACAGTTATACTGAAGTTTTAATGCAAATATCTTAAATGAGAAAGGAGAATATTTTAATTTTCAGATTGGCTTAAAGTTGATATTTTTTTAAGTCCTTACGCTACAAAATGAATGTCTTCAACTGTAAAACATCTCTCGATTGGAAGGGTATCTAAGTCTTATGTAGAATCCACCTACTATTATATTGATTATTCAGTTATTGTCAGATATCAAGGCATTGCTGTAGTTAGAATTTAGCACTTAAGATCTAAAATGGCACCATTTGACTGGAACAGTATTCCTACTAATGGAAGCTATTGGATTTCCTGACTAGGGATTATGATCACTAGGCAGGCATATAGCACATAGCTTTGTTGTATGATGAAGAAAAATGATTGCAGGGAGAGAAGTTTTTAAGTGTTTCATTGAGGATAGAAGGACTGCAGAGTGAGGTTCGGCACATTTTGATTATGACTGTCAGTTCATGTCTTAATAAAATGGTGATCTAAGAACAAGTGAAGACATAAAAACAGAGCTGAAGCAAACCTTTGACTTGATATATGAAGCATGGATTTATAAACCACCATAAATATTTTTTAATTGAATTAAAAATTACTCATTGTAAAAGTTTGAGTCCTTTTGACATGGTCTAGTAGAAATATTTCCAGTCAAATTGTGTACTCGAATCATACTGTCTTGAGATATATTTTTAGGTATTAGTTAGAATTGCTTAAAAGTAGTTGTATTCTTTGCTGGTATAGGAAAAAAAACCATAATGGACTATGGGTAAGATTTTCCCATTCTTAATTAAACTTGTAACAGGAAAAACTACCGAAGATCTGTTTCAGCCTCTATCCTATATAAAACAGTCAAAACAGGGATGTGGGAGAATGAAGAACCAAAGCTCAGGTAAGTAATCAGTAGGGCATGAGAATTCACCTCGGGTACCATAGTTTCAGGACATAAGGCAATGAATGCAACTTAACATAAACAGACAAACAAAAGGGATGTTATTGTTTAATTCAATACACAGTAGCTTCACAATCCATGGTATCTCTCTGCATGTAGAGTAATATACAAGGATTATAAGAGTAATATTTTTAATGGTCCAAATTGCACAGGATCATTGTTTTTCATGCAAATAGCAATACTATTCCATGAGCTTAATTTTTTAAACATATGTAAAACGTAGTTCTTTCAAGAAATAAACTTTTAAAATAATTTGAAATCTTGGAAAATAATTACTTTTTAGTATGTAGTAGGGCAGTTTTAAAAGTGAATGTAGGTAGATGTGAATAAGGTTTGTGGCACCATTTTGATGCAGTTGAATAATTCTCTTCTTTTTTGTTCTCTTCTTCCCTGTTTTTGGGCTAGGGCCCAATAGGTCAAAACTACAAGATATGCTTGCTAATTTGAGAGATGTTGATGAACTTCCCTCATTGCAGCCATCTGTGGGTTCACCTTCCAGACCCACCAGCTCCAGGCTTCCTGAACATGAAATAAATAGGGCAGATGAAGGTAAATATGTAAGTCTTTTGCAGGTGTCTTGGTGGCTCAGTCGGTTAAGCATCTGACTCTTGATTTCAGCTTAGGTTATGATCTCAGGGTTGTGTGATTGAGCCCCACCCGTGTCAGGCTCCACACCCAACCTAGATTCTCATGAGATTCTTGGGATTCTTTCTCTTTCCCTCTGCCTCTGCCTCTCTCCTCTTTAAAAAAAAAAAGACACTCAGACACTCTGGAGCACAAAAAGTATGGGGATATACATATATAAGTTCAGTTATTCGGAAGGACTCTTTAAGAAAAGCATTTTACAGATATTTGAGCTACATAGTATCCCCCAAATGTAGGCTTTCTTAAATTCAGGGGTGTTTGATTCTAACTTCAATCTTTTAGACATAATAAAGGGTGCATAAACTTAAAGACCAACTCTAAATTCTAGTTTAGAACATCCCTTGGCTCCACAGAAGCCATATATTTAGTATACATAGGCTATTTTATTTATCCCATTGCCATGTTGAGAAAATTAAGCATAAATAGGTAGTAAATGTTTACTTTGACTTTTTACTTTATACTTTTTGTACTTATGTCCAAAAGCATAAATAGGTAGTAAATGTTTACTTTTGAGACTTATATAAATACTTTCAAATGTTTTATGTAAGCAGTTTGTCACTGATAAATGAAAAAGGGAAAAAAGACACCTGAAAATCTAGTCACATTTTGTCTTTTGACTTTGTTTCCGTTTAGTCCTTGTCCAAATGCATATCTTTTTTTACAAAGTTAAAGTCCCCAAGTAGAATAATTCCAATTTGTTTTATTTACAACATAAAGCCACAAAAATTTATTTCATAATTATAACTTTAAGATTACATACTATATTTTAGACTTGATACTTTGTCCAATCAATAATAATTTGAAGAGGCATATTCAGTGCAAATAATTACAGTGTTTAAATTCAAGACCATTTTTAAAAATAAATTTTGAAAATATTTATTAATCATTAAGATTACCTTTATGTCACACTGGATTTTCAGCTAATGTATATATATTAAAGTCAGTTTCTACCTACAGACATTTATTTATACACTGTAAGATGGTGCTATAAAAAACTAGGAACCTAAATTTCCAACTAAATCTGTCTTTTAGATACAAGTTCTGATTTATCTGTTTATAAATGTATTAAATGTCTGTAGGTAGAAATTGATTTTAATACATGTATACAGTAGCTGAAAATCCAGTGTAACATAAAAGTAATCTTAATGATTAATAAATATTTTCAAAATTTATTTTTAAATATTGTCTTGAATTTAAACACTGTAATTATTTGCACTGAATATGCCTCTTCAAATTATTATTGATTGGACAAAGCAGCCCAGGAAAAAGCCACAGAAAAATCATAAGTGTTTTTCTTGGTTTTTTAAGTTCAGTTACATTTTAAAGAGACATAAACTGATAGAATTTTGATGGACAGATTTATGGTTGGAGTACTTTTTTTTTTTTGAGTACTTTTTAAATGAAATTTTTGACCAGAACATGGTTAGTTATTTGTTAGAGTTAATTATAGTACACTTGGAATTTATTACTCATACATTAAATAATGAAGATGTATGCATTACACCTTTATTGTCTAAATGTACAATTTCTTTGATATTGACATGTCTTTTGAATGAAAGATGTGAAGTCATGGGCCTCATTAGGTATGTTTGTTCACTAAGCGGTACATATAGTTGACACTATCAGTGTGAGAATTTTAATCAGTTTCATTATTCCAAGATCAGTTCTAGATAAGGAGAAAAGTTAGCTCTTATTTTATTCTGATAACTCCTAAAGAGTTTTATCGGAGATTTCATCTTACAGAATTCTAATGATGGAGGCCGTCTAAGTACTGACAAATTTACAGAAGCAGTACATAATCCACAGAAAGTGGCCTTGATAGAAAAAAATATTTAAAAATCTTAACTGAAGGGTTGAATATCTAGCTTACTGTCTGTAACATTGGTTGTCCTAAGCTTTCCTCCTCAGTGTAAGGTTTTCAGCAATAGGAAAAAGTATGTAAGAAATACATTGTGTATTTAATTGTCTGTGACTGATGCTTCTTGGCCTCCAGTTTAGTTTCAGAAAACAGGCCCATAGCTTGTGTGTGCTACAGATGTTTATTACTTTATTTTTGTTTTAGTAATTCAGAAGATAGTGCCATACTTAAGAGGTATACTTCAATAATTTGATTAGAGCTAGAAATGTTTAATTACCAGATGGAAATGTGATATATAGTCTTAAATTCGAAGGCATCTTAGAGAGCAGTCAAGTGAGTTCTGCCGGTAGTGTTAGTTGCTCTCTCTCGGGCCCTCAGGTTGATGGGCTTAGCCTGTGGTGTGTGGTAGAAGGAGTTGCTGCCTTCCTTTGTTTTCAAGTTTTATTTTGTTGTTTTTAGACCATTATTTAAATTAGCCCAGACAATGTGTATGCCCAAATCCCATGAATCTTAGTCTTGTTTTTTAAAGAATCATTTTTATTTCACACCTGAACAAAGTTGACTGGAAATAGTAGAGACGAAAGCAAACAAAACACCTGGCTGAAGACCAAGCCTCATAGTCTCATGTGAATCTTTTTGTTGAAATTTTGGCATGAAAATTGCCATTCTAACTTAAACAGTCCCCACTCTTCAGTAGTAAATGTTAAAGTTATTCAAACTCCTCAGAAGATATATGGTATGTTTGGGTAAAACCCATTTTTATTATTGCTTCTTTATTTTGTGTGGTGGTTTAAAAATGTCTTAATCTATATTCTCCTTTGTTCTTAAAGGATTTTATGTAGAGTGTTTGCCCCTACTGTTTTTTTTTAAAGTTTCTCACATTTTATTTTTTTAAAGATTTTATTTATTTATTTGACAGAGAGAGAGATCACAAGTAGGCAGAGAGGGAGGCAGAGAGAGGAGGAAGCAGGCTCCCTGCCGAGCAGAGAGCAGAGATCCCAGGACCCTGAGATCATGACCTGAGCCGAAGGCAGAGGCTTAACCCACTGAGCCACCCAGGCGCCCTGCCTCTACTGTATTTAAAACATGTAACTATTCTTTCATTTCAACAAATACTTATGATTGAATCTAAACTTACATAATTGAATCTAAAGCTGAAAGTACCTTTAAGTCCAGTTTTTTACATTAATTAACTGACTTGTTTCTTTTTCTTGCTTTCTTCTTCTTCTTCATCTTTTTTTTTTTTTAAGAGAGGAAGAGAGAGAGAACAAGTGGGGAGAGGGAGAATCTCTAGCAGGCTCCACTCCCAGCATGGAGCCCAACATGGGGCTTGATCTCATGATCTTATGACCTGTGCCGAAATCAAGAGTTGGAGGACACTTAGCTGACTGAGCCACTCAGGCGCCACTTGACTTGATTCTTTTAAGAAAAAGTTAATTTATCTTTTTTAACAGCCTAAGTTTAAACTACTAAATTCATGTATACAGATGTTTGTCATTAGTAAAGTAACTACCTCTGGAAAACTAATCAAAGACCATCTCTGATAGTTTGCTAGAATAATTTGCACTTATAAAAATCAGCAATTTACTATTGACCAAATTAAATAAAATTCCCATTTTAATGCGGCATTTTGCTTTTAACTGGTTCTTCTGTTTATTATAGTGATTGAAGGAATTGGATTGGCATGTTCAGTGTTATATTTTCACTTATCACAAAGAAAATCTGTTTCTTTGTGTTTGCTTGAAGCCCAGTTAGCAGCTAATGAAAATGTTCAGATGGACACTACATTTAAAAAAATTTCTTTGAAAAGAAACCCACTTACATTGAAAAAAATTATCTTTGAAAGAAACATTTCTAAGTGAAATACAACATACCTGTGGAAAACTGCTGAAATCATAAGGGAGCAGGACAGTGTATTGTCACAAAGTGAACCCAGCCATGTTACCTCTGCCTAGGTCAAGAAGCAGAACATTGGGGCACCTGGGCGGCTCAGTTGGTTAGGCAACTGCCTTCGGCTCAGGTCATGATCCCGGAGACCCGGGATCGAGTCCCACATCGGGCTCCCTGCTCGGCGGGAAGCCTGCTTTTCCCTCTCCCACTCCCCCTGCTTATGCTCCCTCTCTGGCTGTGTTTCTATCTGTCAAATAAATAAAATCTTTAAAAAAAAAAAAAAAAGGCAGAACATTACCAGGGCCTTGAAAGTCCTGCTGGTGCTTCATATCCTTGCTCCTTCCCTTGTCTGCAGACATAATCCTGACTTCTAATATCAGCATTGATTTTACCTCATAGAGACACATTTTACAGTTATAGCCATTTTTATTTGAAATTTTCTATATATCTCCAGGTTATAGAATTAAGCAGTTTTATTTTGTGTGAGACCAGCAGTGTTCAGATAACTTGTTATGTATATTTAATAATCGATTATTAAATTAAATAAATATTATTATGTATTATTTATTATTTATATATTATGAATATATAATATATAATAAATATATATTATTATATGTTATTTATATTAGGTATTATTTAATGATCAATTATTAAATATGTATAATTATTTAAGTAATTAAGAAATATCAAATGAGGAGAGCCTACCTTTTTTTTTTTTTTGGCTGTACCTTTTTTTTGTGAAAAAGAAAGGACAATGGTCTATTGGATTTGTCTCATGTTGTACTTTTTAATTAGGTGATACCTTTAGTTACGGTTAAGATACAGAAAAAACAGCCAGTTCTGGAGCTCTTGGGTAGCTCAGTTGGTTAAGCATCCCAAATCAACTCTTGATTTTGGCTCAGGTTGTGATCTCAGTGTCCTGGGATCAGGCCACTTGTTGGGCTCCACAGGGAGTATGTTTCTTTCCTCCTGCTTATGCATGTGTGTTTTCTCTCTCTCTCAAATAGTCTTTCCAAAAAAAAAAAAAAAAGCATCTAGTTCTTTAGACTTTTCTGCTAACTGAATTTTATTGTGTTTAAAGGCATTAAAAAAAAAAAAGCATTTAAAAATAAATGTAGACATGTCCTTAAGAGACTAATTGTTTATGTTTCTTTTGTCTTTCCCCCTTCAGTGGAAGCATTGACCTTTCCTCCTTCTTCTGGGAAGTCCTTCATCATGGGAGCAGATGAGGCCCTTGAAAGTGAACTGGGACTTGGAGAATTGGCAGGCCTTACGGTGGCCAATGAAGCAGATTCACTAACCTATGATGTGAGTTGTGGTTTTATTTTTGTTCTTTTTCCATTTCTTAAGAAAAAAAGTTAACTTTATAGAAAAAGACAGTGGTACAACTTCACAAGTTTAGAATTTGGTTCCATTTAATTGCAAACTTCAAAAATATGAATATGTTATATAAATGATCATGTTTTTCACATCGTGTAGAGATGAAAATTATGGGCTTTGCCTAAATCCATAAGTCATTATAGATTATTTATTGGTTTTAGATAAGGGAAGAAATTCCCTGTCCCAGGTTTGGATTTTGTGTTTTAGGGTACCAGTAATCAGTTGAAATTCATGCTTGCCCAGTGGCAACATTTGTATTTCTTCTTTGGTAAATTACCAGTGAATATCCTGCCCACAGATGATTTTAGCTATTGTTAGGCAGGGATGTCCATAGGGTGCTTTTCAGATGTTAAGGCAGACCCATCAGTGATTTGGACCAAAACTGGAGTCTTGATACCTTTATTCATACATCCCTTTATTTAATCCCCAACACAGTTGTTTTATAAATACATTGATAATTGTTTGTGATAATAGCTTATCAGAAAAACAGTTGATTATTTTATAAAGTATTTACAGTCCGTCTTCATTAAAATCCTCTCAACTTTGATACCTCATTTTTTTTTCAAGATTTTATTTATTTATTTGACAGAGAGAAACACAGCGAGAGAGGGAACACAAGCTGGGGGTGTGAGAGAGGGAGCAGGGAGCCCAATGAGGGGCTTGATCCCAGGGCTTGATCCTAGGACTCCAGGATCATGACCTGAGCCGAAAGCAGACACTGAGCCACCCAGGCACCCCACTTTAATACCTCATTATCTTTGTTGGAGAACACAGTATATTTCCTGCTTCATGGGGGATGTAGGGTGGATGTTTAAGCAGACCATGGATATGAGAAGGAAGTACTCCAAAGAGCAACCTTACCACTCACTCCTCTTCCTGCAAATCAAAAATTTGCGCTCTCCTTGTTAAGTCTGTTATTAAGTCTTTTGGGTTCATCCTCCAAAAATGGCTAAAATCCATAGGGTTTTTTTTTTTTAACCTCCCAACTCCATCCAACTTTCTTCTTCACCTGGAACTACTACAATAACCCAATTTAAATGGTCTCTTTACTCCTTATTCTCTACATATGTGATACAGGCTTTTAAAAAATATTTTTCTTTTCTTTTCGTTTTTTTTTAAAGATTTTATTTATTTATTTGACAGAGAGAAACACAGCTAGAGAGGGAACACAAGCAGGGGGAGTGAGAGAGAGAGAAGCAGGCTTCCCGCCAAGCAGGGAGCCTGATGCGGTGCTTGATCCTGGGTCTCTGGGATCATGACCTGAGCCGAAGGCAGTCGCTTAACCAACTGAGCCACCTAGGTGCCCCTAAAAATATATTTCTATTTTTAAATCCTTTATGTTTTACGTCTGTGTGTATAAAAACACCCATTTGGTTGACTTTTGTTTTTCCATCTAATCTTTGACAACCTTTTTAATTGGAGCGTTGAGTCCATTTCTTTTTAAAGTAATTACTGATATATTTGGATTTACGTCCACCATCTATTTGTGCTACCTATTCTGTGTTCCTTTTTCACCTGTTTTTGCCTATATTGGGATTATTTTTTATTACTAACCCCCCCATTATTTGTAGATGATGCACCTTTCATTACTTTTTATTGTTACCCTAGAGATTGCCAGACACATCCTTATCAAAATTTTAATGCAAAGACCTTTAGGACACTTTTAACTCTACTTAAAATCACCTACCCTTGGGGCACTGGGTGGCTCAGTTGGTTAAGCATCTGCCTTCAACTCAGGTCATGATCCTGGCGTCAGGGGATGGAACCCCACATCAGCCTCCCTGCTCAGTGGGGAGCCTGCCTCTTCTGTCCCTCTGCCTGCTGCACTCCTTCTTGTGGGCACTCTCTCTCTCAAATAAATAAATAAAATCTTTAAAAAAAGCAACTCCTACCCTACATATATATACTTCTTGTTTGTATTTTCTCTAGGCATTTACCTCCTACAAGGTCATGTTTCGTACACTCAGCATTCAGTTAGGATTATCCATTTTACATTATTCATTTTGTTTTATTCTATTCTCCCCTGCACATCTGACTGTCCATCTGAGATCACTTTTCTTTTACTCTAAGAATAGTTAAAATTTTTCTTTCGTGAAGGTCTGCTGATGCTCAGTTCCCTCAGTTTCAGGTTTTATTAAATTGTCTGTATTTCACATGAGTGATAATATAGTAACTACTACTTGTATCAGAGTCCATTTGGCAAAGGTTGTTTTATTTTGTTTCCTTTTTAAGCAGTTTAAATACATTATTTCATTTTCTTCCATTGTTGTTTTCTGCTTAAGTTAACTATTATTGGTTGTCAGTGGTAGTCTGATTTTTTTTTCTCCCTATGTCTTGAATGTCAGCCAAGGTTTAGATTTCTTTTTATTTAACCGTCTTGAAGTTCTTAGACCTTCTTGGTTTAGTATGCTTTTATTAGTTTTGCATCAAATTCCCAGCCATTTATCTTCAGATATTGCTTTTGCACTTCTTTCTCTTTCTTTTCCTTCTGGAACTCTAATTGTATTGTTAGATCTTTCTGTATCCTCTGTCTCTACTCCCTCTGCTGTATTTTCCATCTTTTGTTTCTATATGCTTCAGTCTGGATGTTTTTATGACCCATCTCTAGTTTGCTAATTCTTACTTCAGTTATGTATAATGTATAATTAAACCCATATATTTAGGCCTTACATTATTTGCTTCTAGAGTTCTTTTTTTGATTGTTTATAGATTTCTTCCAAAATTTACAATGTTATCTTTTATCTTCTTGAACACAGTAAGCATGATTATGTATTTACTTGTTTTCATTTATGCTGTATTATCCTCGATTTGGGGAAGATCTACTTCCACGCTCACTCATGTGGTTGTTGGAAGGCCTTAGTTCCTTCCTGGCCATGGACTGGAGACTAGTTCCATACCACATGGGCCTCTGTGGGTTCCTCAGCAGGGCAGCTGGCTTCCCCCAGTGTGAGTGCCCTTGAAAAGAGAGTGAGCAAGAACATCCAAGATGCAAGGTTTTTGCTGTGTGTTATTGGTCACACAGAGCAACCCTGTGATGTACAAGGGGATTCACAAGGTGTAAATATGAGGCAGTGGGGCCTATTGGGGGGACCCATCTTAGTTGCTGTCTACCACATTAAGATATTCAGAAGGAATTAAATTGTTCTTACATATGAAAATCTTTCAGCTCATTAATAAGAGCAGATAAGAGTCAACTTAATTAATTTCACCTCTTCCATAAGGATAACCAGCCCCAATTCTTATAGTAGTTCCTTGTGTCCTGTGTGTTGTCTTCTTACTGCCACAATTGTAACATGCTCTATTCACATTTTTCTTCAAATTTTTAAACTTCCGGGTTGAAGTTTATATTAAAAGTGTAGCCTCTGAAGCCAGACTGCTTGTGTTTGAATCCTGACTCCTCCACTTACTAGACGGCTAGTCACTTATCTTTTCCTTATGCGTCTAGTCTGTAAAGTGTGGGATAATGTTAATTCCTTCATAGAGTTGTGATAGTTAAGTGAGTTAATGGATGTTAAGTTTTTGAAAATGTATGAAGTAATGCATAATGCTTATAATAGCAGCTTTTGTTAGTATTGTTGCTGATTTTTGTCACTGTAAGTATGGTAATATTTCTCCAGTGTGTTAATAATACTTGCCCCACTCTTGCTTAAACAACTAGCATGGTTATTAGTTATGGAGCATGAAGAGTTCATAGGTGGTGCTAGTATAAGGTTAAACATGAACCTCTTTGGCTTTCCTGTTAGTTAGAAATGAGAAAAAAAAAGCTGGAATATAGTTGGAATGGGGAAAAAATCACATTTTTTAGTTGTTGGGGTGGAGTTTCTGTGGAGAAAGCAAAGAAAATATGATATGTTTTACAAGTGGAATCTATTTTTGGTAACAGCTGATTATCTCTTCCAGTGTTAACATTTTATATTTCCAGTTTATAAATCCTGTTGCGAATTTGATGAAGAAAATTTAGCTTTTTGTGGAAAGTATTGAAAATCTCAGAAGTATGATCATATTCTATAATGTTAACAGGTTTAAAGGTACTTAGTTTTTCAGCTCTCACCCCAAATTAGTTTCTGTACTATAATTTAGGTGGAAATTACTTGTCTTTTGTTTCTTTAGTTATCCTAGTGAAGATCTATTTTATGTTATTTAATATTCTTTCAGTATTGAATTATGTTACCTGTTTTCTTGTTAGAGCATTCATATTTCTTCAAAGAAAACAATTGTTGACATATTTTTAATTTTGCCTATTGATTTGATTATTTACATTTAGAAATTATATTGTTTTGAAAATTGCAAAATGTGATGATTTAATGATAAATCAGCAAGAATTAATGTGGATATATGATTTTTCCTGTCCTGAACTAAATGTATGGGTATCTTTCTTTTGTTTCTTTAATAGATAGCAAACAATAAAGATGCATTGAGGAAGACATGGAACCCTAAGTTTACATTACGAAGTCACTTTGATGGCATTCGAGCCCTGGCTTTCCATCCCATTGAGCCTGTTTTGATAACAGCATCAGAGGATCACACATTAAAAATGTGGAATTTGCAGAAAACAGCTCCAGCCAAAAAGTGAGAATATTCTACTTTAACTGTATTTAAGTATTTTAATTATCTGTATTTTTCAGTGGAAAAATACTTAAATTATTTGCTGTTAAATTTCTCAGTTTATCAAGTGTCCCTTCTAGTTCTTCTTTATCATGTCACATAATTAGAATTTTTCCTTTCATACTCACAATCTGATGCTAGGTTGGAAAACTGACACTGAGAGAGAAATGGTATTATCTGATAGCTTCCCAGAGTTTCTGAATGCTGTTTACAATCCTTACAGTGTTTTAAATGGTTGTCATATTTGTGGAGTCCCTTATCTATACTGAATATTTCTGCTGTTGTAAAGAGGTGTAGACATATTTAAAATCATCAAACCCCACCCCAACCCTGTCCTGTATAGACTTAACAGTGTGGAAGGTAGGGAAGGCTGATTGAGAGAGGTGAGGGACCTCTCTTTGGTTTTGTCTTTTGGCTTTGACCCTTTAGGTACTTTCCATACCTTCTAAAATGTGTAGATAGAAAGGCACTTTGTTACTGTCACTTAACTGCTGTTCTTACTTTGGCCCCTTGGTTCCTCTCTGAGCATGAACAGACATGAGTTGGTATAAACTCAGTCACCAAGCTGGTCTTAGTCCCACTTAGTGAGATACTTATTGGAGGTGTCCCAGAACCCAGCATGTGCCATCAAGGGCCCTTCTCCAGTGTCAGGCACTTCGGTTATTGGAAGAGGAGAAATAAACATAAACTGGGCGACATTACAAAAGTTTTATTACTGATAGAGGATATCTGTTGCCAACTTTAAAAGAGATCAGGGGCGCCTGGGTGGCTCAGTTGGTTAAGCGACTGCCTTCGGCTCAGGTCATGATCCCGGAGATCCGGGATCGAGTCCCACATCTGGCTCCCTGCCCGGCGGGAAGCCTGCTTCTCCCTCTCTGGCTATGTTTCTCTCTGTCAAATAAAATCTTTAAAAAATAAAATAAAATAAAAGAGATCAGTGACATTCCTGCTGTGAGTCATAAATGAACTGTAAAATATTTGATTTACCAGTCTGCAGCAGATAGCTCAACCAGATCTTGCTAAAACCAAGAGAATCCTAATATGGATCTGGTATCTTCAGCAGAGAAAAATTATTTCTTCATTATAAATTGTGCCTTTTGTCTTTCTAGTTCCCTGAGCACAGTGGGCATCTCATTAGATCAGAGAATGTGGATGTCTCATATAGTCTTGACTAGAACTTAAGAGAAAAATGGAAACAAGTATCTTGCTGGTGATAGCTTAGTAGTAATACCTTCCCATGTAATAACATGGCCTGTTTACGTTTGAGCTTCACATTTTGGAAATGTTTGAGAGAAATCATATGCCTGTAGAAAAACTGTAATACAATATATAGAAATGGTAAGTAATTGACTTCAAATCCCATTTAAATAATAGGCAGTGTAGACTGTACATTCAGTGTTCTGAGTAATGAATAAACTGATAATTGGGACAATTTGCAAGTATTGAGGACAGACATATTAGTCTTAATGGAAATGCAAGAAATTTTAAGTATCATTTATTGAAATCCTACTATGTGCTTGGTTCTGTCCTAGGTTGTTTTAGTTAGAGAATTTCATTTAATCCTGTGAGTATTTGGTGTTATCCCAACTTTTTCTGTTTTGTTTTAAATAGAGAGGAATCTGAAGTTCCAAAAGAAGAAATAATTTGCCTAGAGTTAGCCAGTTAATTGAATATAGAAATGTATCTCCTCAAAGCCCATGATCTTCTCTGCGTGTGGCTCTCTCAAGTAGTCAATAGACTATGACAGTGCTAAGAGCACATAAGCAGGTATTATTACTATACGAGGATTTTTGTTTCTTGAGGCCACAAAAATGTGTGATTAGTATCAGGTAAGCTTTCTTAAGTGTCCTAGGTTGAGAATGGTATGTTACCACAGTGTTGGTATTTCTGAAGGCAATTTTGTGGCATATATTCATTGATACTGTATACTATGTTACATTGATACTAAAACTTGGAGTGGTAAAAATCCTCTCTTTCTCTCTCTCTCTCTCTCTCTCTCTCTCTCTCTCTCTCTCTCTGAATTAGGAGTACTTCTCTTGATGTGGAGCCTATCTATACATTCAGGGCTCATAAGTAAGTATGTGCTTTTTCTCTGTTTTAAGTCAGTGTCACTGTACATCAGTCTGCTTATTTCATTTTCTTTCACTTAAGTATTTGTGTTATATATTTTTTGTATTTCGTAGTGGTTTGGGGGTTTTTTATTGTAAATGTAAAAAAGATAATATAATATTAAAGACAAGTTTATCACTACCAGAGATCCTTGTTTAAATTAGATTTTATTTGGATAATGTTTCAATATTCTCTGTCTTGTGCTTAAAATAAGTTGATGCAATAAGGTTTACATATTAAAGTAGGGGCCTTTTTTTTCCTTAAAGTTAATCTAGGTAAACATATGAAGAATTTTTAAATTATCACATATTGCTTGCTTTTCACATTTCCAGGTAAGCTTAAGAAATATACTAATTCACTTGATTTAGCACAGAGATTGGCATATTTTTTATATAAAGGGTCAGATAGTAAATACTTTTTTAGCTTTGTAGGCCATGTATTTTCTGTTGTATATTCTTATTCTTAGTTTTATAACCCCTTAAAAAAATGTAAAAACTGGTCTTAGCTTGAGAACTATATAAAAACAGACAATTGGCTGGGATTTGGCCCACAGGCCATAGTTTACCAATCTCTGTTTTAGTAGAAGAAAAATGAGCAGTGCTTTCATACTATGTTTATTCGTTGTAGAAAGCCATACAAATAATTAAGCAAATTCTAACAAGTCCTATTATCAGATTGATTTTTAGGAATAAAAATTGATTTTTATCTCCCAGAGGTCCAGTGCTTTGTGTGGTAATGAGTAGCAATGGTGAGCAGTGTTACAGTGGTGGTACTGATGGACTGATCCAGGGCTGGAATACCACCAACCCCAACATCGATCCCTATGACTCCTATGGTAAGTGTTTCCCTGAAGATAGGAAAGAATAAATTGTTTTCTTTTTACACATTTTACATATATAAGGATATATAAAAGCATATATAAGGATAAAATGAAATATTTTAAATTGGTAAAGGCAACAGAGTATTTTGTTAAAAAGAATTCTTGTATTTAGGAAACAATTTGATACATATATGCTAAAAGAAAAAAGAAGAAAAATGTGTTCTTTTTTTTTTTTAAAGATTTTATTTATTTGACAGAGAGGGAACACAAGCAGGGGGAGTGAGAAAGGGAGAAGCAGGCTCCCTGCCAAGCAGAGAGCCCAGTGTGGGACTCTATCCTGGGTCTCCGGGATCATGACCTGAGCTGAAGGCAGTTGCTTAATCAACTGAGCCACCCAGGCGCCCCAAAATGTGTTATTTCTAAAGAAACAGTTCCTACCCCCCAAAGTTCTGTTGATTGGAAATGCTGGCTTGATTGACAGTTGTTTTCTTCATTTTAGGCATCTGTACAGTATTTGATATATTATTACTAATCTGTAATAATGTTTCATTACTATTACTATATATTCATTACTATTCTTGACAAACAACTAAAGGAAAATGAATGTTACTCATTTATTATTGGAGTGTGTAGAAGCTAATGATTTTTAAACTCTGTGAAACCAAAATACTTGAAAGGCCTTAAAAATTAAGAAGTGCCCTTTTAGTCTTGGGACCAGTACCATGAAACATAAATCCACAGTATAATCTATTAATAGATGTTACCATAATTTCTCTTGCAAAAACTCTTTAGGAATTGACTGTTTTGGTTTCCTTTTATATTCTTTTATTTTTTTATTTTTTTTTAAAGATTTTATTTATTTGACAGAGAGAAACACAGCCAAAGAGGGAACACAAGTAGGGGGAGTGAGAGAGGGAGAAGCAGGCTTCCCGCCGAGCAGGAAGCCCGATGTGTGGGACTCGATCCTGTCTCTCCGGGACCATGACCTGAGCCGAAGGCAGTCACCCAACCAGCTGAGCCACCCAGGCGCCCCTCCTTTTATATTCTTTAATTCTAGAATGGTGTGCAGTGTTGTATTTGTCCGAAAACCATATTTATTTTCATTTTCACTTTAGATTAATTTTACTACTACACCTAAGATAAGAAATTCAGTAAATAAAAAATTTTCCCAACATTTATTTAATAAGCATTTAATATATATTTTGTGAAAAGTGAACCCCCTCCTTGTTTTTATTACTTCCTTTATTTTTCTATCAAGAGAATCAGTTGCGTCATTCTGTCCCAAGCCAACCAACCCCTCTCCTTTTGCTCTTGACTTCATTCTCTCTTGTTTCTTTTGGGATTGCATTTGATTCTCTCTGTCTCTATCTCATTCTCATCTTAAACCTTGCCCTCTTTTCTGTCTTTCCATCTCCTCAGCATATGAGTAAACTTAGGTAACTCCTGTTTTGGGCAAGGGAAAGTCTTGACTCCATTTTCCTCTCTGACTTCTGTTTATTCTCTGTCCTTCATCATCTGTGTCTCTTTGTGGTAATGGCTAGAAAACGCAGGCATCGGGTTACTAATTCCATGCCCTATTCTTGTGCATCATCCCTCTGCATTCTGTCTTCTGGCTCTCCCACTCAAATAGAACAAGATTATCAGTGACTACCCGATTGGCTGATTCAAGGGGTATTTTACGGTCCTTGTTTTACTAGACGTATTATCTGTCTGAAACTGCAGACCATTCCATCCTTTTTGAAATATGTCCACTACTGACTTTCTTGACACCTAGGTCTGTGACAATTTGTTTCCTGTCCTTCATAAACTTTTATTTTTCCCATCTTAGATATTGGCATTTATCAAGATCCAGACCCTATTAATTCTTTGCTTCATACACATATTTTTTTGGTAAACTGAATCTACGTCTATGGTTTTACATGCTGTTGACTCATATATCTCTTCTTTAAGCCTCAGATTGCCTAAAGAACATGTCAAAGTGGCTATCTCATTGTCCATAAATCCCCACAAGTGCTGTGTTTCTTCTCCCATATATTCCTTGTTAGATGGTGGCACCACCAAAATTAACCAAACTACAAACCTTAGAGTTATCCTTATTGCCTTGTTCTGTTTACTGTCCATACCTTATTAATTATCTAGTCTTTCTCCAGTCTGTCTTCTATACTGCAGTGAAGTCTACCTTATTAATACTTCACCTAGCTGCTCCTGGAAGACCCTTCAGTGGTTCATTTTGCTTTCAGAATAATTTCCAAGTACCTTAATATGTCGTAAAAATCCCACCTTAGACCAGCTACTCTCATCTCATCTACTTCCTCCTCAAACTTCACACTTCAGTAATGCTGAATAGCTCGTAAATTTCTTCACATGTCATGCTTTCTGTCTTTCTGTGATTTTGTAGGTGCCGCCTCCTTTGCCAGGGGTGGCTTCCCTCTCGTTTTTGACTGACTGATGCCTGTATACTCCAGGTGTCATTCTCTCCGGGAATCTTTCACTCACCGCAGTTACTCTCTGTGTCTGTCACCATTATTATACTTACCACAGTGTCTTTTAAGACCAGGATAGTATTGTGTCTTACTCAGCTGGATGGCCCCAGTACTTAGCATAGTGCCTGACACATTGTGTCTTCAATATTTTATGGTATGACAGAGAGAAGGTAGAGGACATATAACATTATTGACATTTTGAACCTGTGTGAACCATCTTGAGAGTATTGCTTCATAGAGTCACTGCACAGAGGAAGAAGGGAAGTTTCCAGTTTGACTTGTATCACGGTGCTAAGTGATTCTTTTCCTTTTTCCTTCCTCCCTATCATGCACATCATTCACATGTCAGTTATTGCTGTTTGAGGATTTGGGGGTTCCTCTAGGTCTCTGTTCCTGTCCACTCAGAAAAGCAGAGGCCCACTGCTCCCGAAAATAATGCCATTTCTTTCTTTCCTTTTTTTTTTTTTTTTTTTTTTAAGATTTTTTATTTATTTGACAGAGAGAAACACAGCCAGAGAGGGAACACAAGCAGGGGGAGTGACAGAGGGAGAAGCAGGCTTCCCGCCGAGCAGGGAGCCCCCTGTGGGGCTCGATCCCGGGTCTCCGGGATCATGACCTGAGCCGAAGGCAGTCACCCAACCAACTGAGCCACCCAGGCGCCCCAATAATGCCGTTTCAAGTATGGAGGTCCAGGGGGAGAAGTGGCCCGAAGGAGCCAGGGGAGAAAGGACTCTGTTCACTTCGTCAGGGAAGAGTTAAAACTTCTCTGAAGGTGGATAAAATTCAAATGATGGATCTTAACATGCTTTTTTTAAAAATCTAAACAAATTGAAAGAAAAAAAAGGGAGGGGAAGGGAAATACCTAATTTTTTAAAGGAGAGAAATATATACTTAATAATTTTAATATATAAACTCTAGACTCTGCATTTGCATATTTCGAAGTCTCTTTTTAGTTATTGCAGCATTTCAGAAGAATAGCAGAAACCAGAAAGCATGTTTTATACTGTTCTCAGGCACTTGGTCTGCATATTTAGTTTCTCTGGGATCTAAGTACCATTAGGATTGGTATCTTTTCTCTTAATTTTGCATTCTTGCTGTTTTGTATAGATCCTTCTGTTTTAAGAGGCCCTCTTCTAGGCCACACTGATGCCGTCTGGGGCTTGGCTTACAGTGCAGCACACCAGCGCTTATTGTCATGTTCAGCAGATGGCACTCTCCGTTTATGGAATACAACCGAAGTTGCTCCAGCCCTAAGTGTATTTAATGATAATCGAGGTACATACTTTTTAAAAATTATTCTAATGAATCTTTTGCAAGACATCTTATTGTAACAAGCAAGTAAATAAGTAAATGATTTCTACAGTTTAAATTTAATTTGAAAAGGTGTTTTTAAGCAGTGATAGTATATTTGCTTGAATTTCCAGCTTAGTGATTTTTAAAAGCACAGTATTTGGTGAAAGAGCACACATTAAAAATGTTTTTTTCAAAATTGAGATACAATTTATATAGTAAAAACCAGATATTAAGGATATGTGCTATTGAGTTGACAGATACGTAACTTTTGCAGCTATTAAGATCTAGAACATTTCTTTCACCTCTTCAAAGTTTCTTTGTGTCCTTCCTAGTCCCTCTTCCTGTTTCTATTCAGAGATATGATTTCTTCAGTCATAGATAATAAGTTTTATCTGTTCTAAAATTTCATATAAATGATATCATACAGTGTGTACTCTTTTTGTATCTGACTTTTTACTCTTATGCTTTTGTGTTTCATCCATGTTCTGGTAAGTATCAATTTATTTAGTATAGTATTTCATTAAATCAGTGTATGTGTTTATTTACCTCTTGATGGACATGTGGGTTGTTTCCAGTTTTTTATTATGATCAAAGCTGTGAACATTCATGTATTTTTTATGAGCTAATAAAGAGCTAGAAGTTGCTGGGTGTTAGAAATAGTATTGTGTATTTAAGGTTACATGAAATTGCCAAGCTTTTCCAAAGTGGTTGTGCTATTTTACACCACTGACAGCATGTATGAGAATTCCAGTTGCTTTACATCCTTAATTATTAACACCTGGTTGTCAGTCTGTTTCGTTTTCACTGTTCTGATGGATTTGTAGCAGTGTTTCATTGTTGTTTTAATTTGCATTAGTTTGGTGGCTAATTATTTTGAGCACTTATTTTGTGTGCTCATTAGACATTAATCTGTAATGTACACATTTTTGAACTGTTTGCTTACTTTAGATTTTGAGCTAAATCAAAAGATAAGATTATATTCCTACATATCATTCTATTCTGTTTATAAATACACTCCAAGTTTAACCACCTTTATCCTATTCTAGGTGATAGATAAAAATAGCTACTTTGTTTTTGAGCTGTCATAACTGTGGGTTTTGATGAGTTGCCTTCATCTGACATTTGTATGACTTCTACATATGACAGTAATACTACTATTTTGAAACTTTTCTTTTTTCATTCTATATTTTTGATGGATTAAAATTCCTAATAAGAGATTTTAAAATAAAGAATTCCCGCAATGCTAGTTTAAGCCTCAGGTTGTGTGGAAGCAACAAAACTTAGAGTGCATACATGTTCTCCATTTGTTTTCCAAGTAGAGACCTGCATTCTGTGAATATTTTAGCTGAGTAACAGTTAGAAGACTTGCTGAACAGGTAAGAATAACAAAGTAGGTTATGGCTAGAAGTAACAAAGAAATAATCTCCATTGGATGGATGGCTGTGAGTTAATTTTTATTCTAATGCTGAGTCTTCTTTACTTCTTAAGGAAATCTTGTGACTATATTTTTTGCTATTTTATGAGGACATTTTCTTAAGGAAATCTTGTGACTATATTTTTTGCTATTTTATGAGGACATTTTCTGATCACCATTCTCTGAATATGTTCTGACTCTCTTAGAATTGGGAATCCCTGCCTCTGTGGATCTAGTGAGCAGTGACCCAAGCCATATGGTAGCATCATTCAGCAAAGGATATACAAGCATCTTTAACATGGAAACGCAGCAGCGCATTCTCACTCTAGAATCCAATGTAGATTCAAGTATGTATACCAACTTTAAGTAGTCTTTGTTTGAAGCAAATTTTTAAGCTTTATCAAAACTATATCTACCAGAGTCAACTACAGAAAATACTTGTTATTATAAAGAGTTCTGCCTTTTAGATCACAGAATACAGTAACTTAGAAGGATATAATGATTTACAATTGATTTTAAGGTTTTGGGTTAAGTTCAAGTGCATTTATAACTATACTATTTGGAATGGCATTTGAGCTATTCCAAAGAGGAGACAAATTTTATTTCATACCAAATGATTAGTTTTCAATTCTATTTGAAGACAGTACTATTTATTCTGAATATAAAATAAATCTTTTTCGTTTCTCGTGTTTTTTTTTTTTTAAGATTTTATTTATTCAACAGAGAGATACACATCAAGAGAGGGAACACAAAAACGGGGAGTGGGAGAAGAAGAAGCAGACTTCCTGTTGAGCAGGGAGCCTGATGCAGGGCTCAGATCATGACCTAAGCCAAAGGCAGCCCTGTAAAGACTGAGCCACCCAGGCACCCCCTCATGATTTCATCTTAAATACAACTTAATTTTTTAATTTGATGTAGCCTATTATAACTTAATTTGTATTAATAATGTAATGTCACACAGCCTGATTAGAATGTAGATCAAGTTGTGCCTCTCAGAATCTCAAATATGAAGCTTCTTACTGGATACAGAAAGTTAGGAAATAATTTCTCAGATTTTGAACAAGATACTACAGAATTTTAGTGGTTTTGGCTTTTTATCCATTGCTTTCTATTTTTAGGCCTCATCCAGACTAGTGATAATTTAGGATGCAATCGATACAGAAAACTGTGCAAACATATACTATTATTTTAGTCTGAGAAATAGCTTTAAGAAGAATTACCATGGTGCGCTCATGTCCTTCTGTGTGTCTTTCTTTCTGTCTTTCTCTCCCTTCTTCCCCTCTATTCATTTTTTCTCAAAAATTTCCCTTGTTCCATTTTGGCTTTCTTCATTTTCTCTTCCCAATCTGTTGTCCTTTGTTCTTTTCTGAGGTCCTATGAGAATAATTTGGGAAGTAGACATGAATAGAGTTTTGAACTATTTGAATGTAAAAGAAAGAGGCAAAAGAATCCTGATTATTATGGAAGAGGAAAGATTTTTTTTGCTAGCAAACATAGGTTGTAGACTCTCAGCAAATTTAAACTCATTTAGATATATGACCTAAAGCTTGCAGTAGAAAATAATGTAAAACTAAGAAAGATGTGAACATTTTTGTAATTACCTGCAGAGTTTGTGGTCAGTCCTTTGAATGTCCTGAATGGTACATATTGATTTTTAATGACTGCTCTAAATTAATAAGATGTGAAGTCTGGCAATCCCGTTTTTTTCCTTAAGTGTTTGACAATAAAGTCATACAACGTTTTGCTTTTTACTAGAAGTATTTTCTGAAGAAAAACTGCCAAAAATGTTTAGAACGAAGCAGCATTATTGGAGTAAGTGATAATTATTTTGAGTTATGATAATAGGTCCTAATATTTCCTAAATGATCAGTTTGATTACTTTGGAGTTGTATAATTTAGTCTTTTATTCCTTTCTACTATGACTACCACTATCTATTTATATTTCACTACGTTCTTCTTTTCTGGAATTCAGCAGATGTTTTTAAAGTTCTGACCAAAAACATGTGTCAAGGCGACAGTTAATTTCATACAGAATTTAAAAGGATGGGGATGCTTGGGTGGCTCAGTCAGTTAAGCATCTGCCTTCAGCCCCTTGCTCAGCGACGAGCCTGCTTCTCCCTCTGCCTTGCTGCTCCCCCTGCTTGTGGGCTCGCTCTCACTTTCTCTCTCTCTTCCACAAATAAAATACTAAAAAAAAAAGAATTTAGAAGGATGAAGGATGTTTGTTTTAAAAATAAGGATAAACTAGCTTTCTACTCATTAATGTCAGTGGTCATTTGACTGAAAAAGTCAAAGGTATTTAAGGCAGGCAATTGAGTACTTATAGATCCAGTGAAAAGTAAACCATTTCTAAGTTGTAACTGCATATGAATACTTGGAAGATTTAGATTCATTGTTAGAATGATAGTTGTTAGACCTTCAGTTGGTTTCTAGTGTTCTTTGCCTTTTGCTTATTTGTCTGATTTACCATTAAGTGGAGAACTTCTTTGAAAGTATTACTATATAAAAACTCTTTTGCCTGCTTCCATCATTTTATTTCTATCATAATTACTTCCCAGATCTCAATATAACTGAAGCTATTCTCAGAAACCTCTCTCTCAGAAATCATGGATATTTTACTTCAAGTATTTCTTTTCTGTTACTTTCCTGCTAGATCTTACACAGGATATTGTTCGTGGTGTGTTATCTCCTAAGGGAGGAAAAATCTGTATGCTGAATTTTGAAACTGGACTCTTTTCTTAGGATCATTTAAATCAAGTATAATTGACCCAGCGCTTACTCCACATGGTCAAGTGACTTTTTGTTTTATTCTTAGATAACAGGCTGGGTGGCCCCTTGCCATTAACACTGGGAAAGAAAAAAAAAAAAACTATCTTCGGTTTTTAAGATGTCATATTTTTAGGTACCACAAGAAAATCTAATTGAGTACACTAAAGTACACTAATGTTACAGCTACTTTTACCTATATGTATCTATATTTTCTATTTGGAATGTAAATTCATAATAACTGTTCTGAGATTAGAAAAATTTTTGACTCTTTTTTGAAATAATTTTAAATGCAGAAAAGTTTCAAAAATGGTACAAAAACTAGCCACCTTTCACCCAGATTCACCAGTTTTTAGCATTTTGCCACATTTGTGACATTTGCTTTATCACTCTCTATATAGGTGTATAATTTTAAATTCTGAACTACTTAAGAGACATCATAGCCTTGTATCTCTAGATCCTCTAGCATATAATTCCTAAGAACAAGGACATTCTCCAACATAGCATATTATCAAAATCAGAACATTTAACAGTGACACTATGCTGTTGTCTAAGTTATTGTTTATATTCAAATTTGCCAGATGTCGGAATAATGTACTTTATAAGAAGGGCATCCCTTCCTCTCCCTGGACCACGGCATGATTTTTTTTAACTTTGACATATCTTAAGTTAGTATTACCTTTATATATAGAGATTTTTTTCTTTAAAGGAAAAATAAAGTCTTAACAAAACTCACTAATTAAAAGGGTTTTTTTAAATTTTTTAAAAATTTTTTATTTATTTGACAGAGAGATCACAAGTAGGCAGAGAGGTAGGTAGAGAGAGGGGGGGGAGCAGGCTCCCTGCTGAGCAGAGAGCCTGATGTGGGCCTCAATCCCAGAACCCTGAGATCATGACCTGAGCCTGAAGCAGAGGCTCTAACCCACTAAGCCATCCATGCGCCCAGGGTTTTTAATGATTGATTTCCTTTTGATAAAAGACTTTTAGAAGGACTTATGATAGTTTAGGTACCATTTTTTGCAGCTCTGTGATTTGCAGTGAGTTATCTGGTTAGGATAGAAGTAGTAGTTAGTATTGGTACTGGCTTTGTCACATGATTTTGGAGGAGTCACAACTTTTTTTAGATCTTGGTTCATGCACTGTGGAATGGACTTAATGACATGTGGCCTGCCTGTCTTGTACGTATAATTGAAATTCTTTGAAAGTTACTATATAGTGTACATAGTAGTCAGGATGTTATTTAAGTTTGTATTTTATTTATTTGAGAGAGAGAGAGAGTGTGTGTGTGTGCAAGTTGAGGGGAGGGGCCGAGGAAGGTGGGGGAGAGAATCTCAGGCAGATTCTGTGCTGAGCACTGAGCCTGACATGGGGCTTGATCTCATGACCCTGTGATCATGACCTGAGCTGAAACCAAGAGCCAAACACTTAACCAACTGAGCCACCTAGGTGCCTCAATGACCATTTCTATTATGATGAGAAAGAGATTAAAGAGCTCGTTCAGAAGCCCTCTTTGTCATATTTGTCTTTAGATGATAACCATGTGATAAAGAACTCTGTACCCAGAAAGAGTAGAGATTTAAATTTGAGTAGTATCTACATGTAAACAATGATAGAACTTTATTAAAGTAGGAGAAATATTGCAAGTCATCAGAGAATGAGAAATGTCAGTGACCCTTGTCTAAGCCCCAGGTAGCACCCATTACAGGTGGAAAAGAAAATTCTCATTTGTACGTACCTCTATATTTGTCAGTATGGTATTGCTTAGGCAGTTCTTCTTTCCTAACATTGAAGTTATGAGTAGTCACTGAATAAATGAACTAAAGACAAACTGAAGTCACATCATTCACTTTTTTAATCTCTTAGGTGAGTATTCAGTTCTCTTGTATGAAGAAACAGTAGCTTTGACTAACTTGTTGCTCTTTGATTTTCTTTTTTGCAGCCAACTCTTCCTGTCAAATAAATAGAGTCATTAGCCATCCCACTCTTCCCATCAGCATCACTGCTCATGAAGACAGGCACATCAAATTCTATGATAACAATACAGGTAAGTGTTTATTACAAAGTGATCAGTGTTAAGCAAAAAACCCCAAAAACCAGAACAAAAAAACCACAAACCCTACCATAAGTATCCTGATTTGGGTATTTCTTAATGGCTGTATGTCCAGTTGAAGGCATGAAAACAGATACTCTCCCAGCTCAGTTTCTATTCATTCTGTCCAGATCAGCTAAGAACTGGTCTTCATGGTAGCATATAGAATCATCTTGTTTTATTTAATAGTAAATAGATACTATGTTGTGACCCTAGAGCTAAAGTAATGACTACAGACGCAATGAAAAGATCATTCAAATAGCAATAAAACTGATCTCTTGCTGTGAATATGTTGGGGAAAAGTAGATACATGTTAGAAGTAGAGGCATATGATCATTATATTTTGTTTTAAATTGTTCAGTGTTTGAATAGCTTTAGTGTTGGAGATGGAAACCCCTGAGTCATTTGATTTACTTGATTCAATTTTTCATGGACTGCTGTTTTCTGTATTATAATATTGACTATTTGGTCCTTATTGATTTGAATTAGGATATGTGGGCTTTTCCATTTTTCTAATTGAATTACATTTCAATAAAGGAAAATTCCTGAAGAGCTCTGTTAGGAGAAAGACTGTCCATATTAGCAGCCATATTTATCTGAGTATCTGCTTTTGACCTTTGCTGACTTTGCTTAGCTGTGAGTGATGAGTAATTTAATATTTTAATCCCTTTCTTTATGTTGTTTCCACCAAAATTGTGGCCAAGTTTTCTCTCTGTTCCTTTGTCTTTGTCTCAGTTTCTTCTCTTCTCACAACCGATAAAATTTGCCTGTAGATAAAGGTACAAAGTCACTGATTAAGAATGTCTGAGTCTGGGGCGCCTGGGTGGCTTAGTTGGTTAAGCGACTGCCTTCGGCTCAGGTCATGATCCCGGAGGCCCGGGATCGAGTCCCACATCGGGCTCCCTGCTCGGCGGGAAGCCTGCTTCTCCCTCTCTCACTCCCACTGCTTGTGTTCCCTCTCTGGCTGTGTTTCTCTCTGTCAAATAAATAAAACATCTTAAAAAAAAAAAAAAAAAAAAGAATGTCTGAGTCTTAGTTAATGAACCTGGCTTAAAAGAATATTTGTGTAGAAATGACTGATTTTTATGTTGTTATTTAAAAGACAAAAATATAATCTGAAATTGGAGCTTTTGTTTTTCATCATTACCATGGCTGGAGTGGGGAGGGAGACATACTGTTTTAGCTGTTGTGGAAAAAGCTATTGGTGTAGTAAGTACACAGAGAGGAGTGACTGGAGAAATCAGTGTAACAAGGTAACTGGCATAAAATCAGGGATGAGGAGACCTATTAATAAAAAGTAACAATCTCTTTTTTCCAAAGGCAAACTCATCCACTCTATGGTAGCCCACCTAGAAGCTGTTACAAGTCTAGCAGTTGATCCTAATGGCTTGTACTTGATGTCTGGCAGTGAGTATATCAACTATGGATTATTTATTTATCCTTACTTAGTTTCATGTTTATGTAATGTTTCCTTTCAATTTCTTTTTTCTTTCCCCTGTTGATGCAGGTCATGACTGTTCAATACGTTTATGGAACCTAGAAAGTAAGACATGTATCCAAGAGTTCACAGCTCATCGGAAAAAGTTTGAAGAATCAATTCATGATGTAGCTTTTCACCCATCCAAATGCTATATAGCCAGTGCTGGAGCTGATGCACTGGCTAAAGTCTTTGTATGACACAATGCATCATCTTCACCTTCTAGCTCTTTATAAATAATCAACTGCACAAAAGAGATACAGAAGACCAGGGCAAGAATCAGCCTGTCCTGCCCTTTTGTTCTGCTGAAGGAGCACAGAGAACATTTGTTAAAGTATAGTTTTGCAATTCGTATACTGTTTTCTAAAACCAAGGTTTGTTCAGGTTGCTGCAAGCTCAGCTGAATCTATGAGCCTGAAAACTGTTTAAAATTTTCCCCCAAATAGAAGCTTATATTTCTGAGGTTGTTCTAATTCGCTAGGCAGGCCTGAGTGAACATAAGTTTAGCTTGTCCCTATTGAGTAAATAGGGCATGCTATAAAGGATAATTAAAAAGCTTGATGACTGGGAATGAGTAAAGGAAGGACAGAAATTTAGACCTAATTCTCCCCTGAGAAATCTTGTTAAACCACATTAGATAGTCAAAACAGTAATCTTTACCATATCTGCTATACTAATCCCTATGTGCATAATGACCAGGCAGTGTTCAAATGAGATTTTAATTTAGCTCTCCTTTCATCTGTGCACATAAAGCACCTGGCAAAGCATTTTACCTATTAAGGGGGAAAAAATGCAATAATATGTTAAATATATTATTATTCAGAAATACTAAACAAATATTTAGTTTGTAAGCAGATTTCTATATTGTATTACATTTTTGAAAATAGATTTGGTACCATTGTAAAGTTTAGCTGTCAAAAACAGTCACCATTATGAATAGTTTGATAGAGTCTGCTTTTACTAAAGGATTTAACTTATTCAGGTTTGAGATTCTGTTTATTTTTAAGGGCAAGCAGGACATATCTTTATAATAACTTCTGTTAATTTTAAAAGTTCACCTTATTGATGTGATATTTATAGTTCAAGAGTGGTTGTCTCATATTGATGAAATCTTACCTTTCAGTGGTTTGAAGAGATGGAAGTTATCTGTGAGTACTCATTTGTCAAAACCCATATACCATGCTTCAGATGACCTCTTGCTCTTTCTTTGTCTCTCATAGTCAATTATCTGACATCTACCAAAAACAGTTTATAATTATTGTGTTTTAATAGCCCAAAGGTTTTGGTTAATGTCAGGCAGCTGCTTTTGCAGTACTAAATAAAGCCAACTGTTTTGTACCACAGAAGTCCTCCATTAATATATCCAAGAAGGGAAGTCCCCTGGAAATCTGGTTGGAAGAGTTCAGTGCATAACCTTGGCTAAAGAGTTCTCTTTCTCGTTCCCTGCCCCTTCCCCTCCTCCATTCTTTAATTGGAATACACAGCAAGTTTTAATAGGTAGTGTATCAGTATCATTTCTGGTGAAAACTGACGTAAAGAAGCAGGCTTCCTTGAGCTCATCTGGCGTGTGGCCCAAATGTGGCAGGTCTTGGGATTCCCATGAACCTGACTCTCTGGACCTAGTGTATAAACCTCATCCCTACAACTGTCTCCCACTCTTGTTTGTCCCAAATGTCAGAGACCAATGTAGAAATTAGAAATAAATTACTAATGTCCAATGTTTCAGCAAAATGTATGTATAATAATTCTCAGATTTATAAAATCTATATCCACAAATATTTTAACCTTTTAATATAATTCCTACATTCCTCTCCCACATATTCCATTGTCGTAACCACAGCACTTCTGATAATACGTATATCTACTCCTTGAAAACGTATTCTGGTGGTGATATGGATAGTAATTGACAATTTTTCTTTAAAATTTTTGTTTTCTGCCTCTAGAGTTTTGAAGTATTCAGGCAAATTTTCTTTAAAGATGTGTGCTAGATTTGCCTGATCGACATACAGATAGGCTTTAATATTTTGACTCAGCTACCTTGTCATTTCTTCTGTGCTTTGGTTAACAGTGTGCTCAAGGGACTCCTTTGTATAAATCAAATGAATTGAACTGGACTTGAGCTACCAGGTGAATGTGTATATTATTCCCATGCAGATACAGAATTCCACATTTTGTTTGATGCATTCCTCTTTTGGTTGGAAAAATGGTGTTGCTGACCTAATATTTATAGAAGGATACTGGAAAATTCCAGTCAGGTGCCCTTACTTGGAATATTTATGATGGATTAAGCTATTGTCTAGCAGTTACTGCTTTAATTACCTCCCAAAGTGTTCAGTGCCTGCTTTACTTATGTCACTGAAATTCTCAAAACCAAGACTTTTTCTTCCCCTGCATTTTATACCTCATGGTTGAAATTTTTCTGTTAGTGAGTGGTAAATGACCATGAGACATGTAGACTGTAGTGCAGATGATGGACCTATTGAAAGTTCTTTAGCAAGCCAGTGCCATGCTGTTGGAAACTGTACACAGGAATAGAGATCCTTCTCTACTAGCAGAGATCTCAGCCCAGAAATGAGCCAAAGCTGTCTTCCAACCAGATAGAAGCATAGACATGTATCTGATCCCCCCCCCCAGCCTATCGAAAATTTAATGAAAATCCACAAAATGAACCAATTCAAGATTCAAATAGTCATTGAAATGCTTTCATAGTGCTTGATTTGTAAATATTTTGGATGAACTCTATTGGGATAATATGAAAATCAGGAGAAGTGGGTCCCTGCCTTATTTTCATATGCTGTGGCTACATCTCTGGGAGCTTGCAGCACCCTTCTCAAAACCCAGCTGTCACATGGAGCTCATTTGCTACTCGAACCCTAGACAGATATTTAACATAAGTGATATAATGACCTTCAGTATTTTTGTATTGAACAAGTTTAGCAATTTTTGCCATTAAACAGATAATTAGTTATGCAAAGTATTTAGCTTTTGTAATCATTTTAGTTATGACTAAAAGGGGGGAAATTATGCTGCATCCCTGATAATGAACTTTGTGATAAATTTTTTGTTTATCTGACTTTCATTCCTTCAGTATTCTTGCTATAAATTTCTTTTGGAGATAACGATAAAGATTTATTTGAAAATGTCTAAAATGTATGTATATTTTATAAATATATATTATATATATTGTAGGAATATATATAATATATATAGACTATATATATACATATATATGTATGTGTGTGTATGTATGTGTGTATATATATATATATATAAATCATAGGTGCATTTTACTGTTTTGTATTTTTGTTTTTAGAGGTAGTATACACCGCAGGTAATGATGAGTATGATGAGTGTTGTGCTGTTTGCTTTTGCAGTATAATATATAGTTCTGAATGTTTAAATTACTGTATATATTATATTCATTATAGGCTAGCATGCTTGTTTTAAAGAATGTCATTCTAGTTTATTAAAATCTGAATGTAAGAAAACCTGGCTATTCAAATGTGAATTGAAAAATATTCCATTCTCAGTACTGAACTATTTCCATTGAACATTCAGGATTTTTAACAAAACAGGTATCATCAAGAAGGCAATAGCTAGAGAATGAGAGGTGCCTTTAAATAAAATACAAATGCAGCCTTACAGTGAGGATGAGGATTGAGTTGGGGGGTGGGGGGAGCTATGAGAGAGAGAGAGAGAGAGAGAGAGTGTGTGTGTGTGTGTGTATGTGTGTGTGTGTGTTTGCCAATCTGACGGTCCTGATTTGTGACCCTCAATGTCTTCAATATATCTGCTCAGCTTCTAGGATTTCAGGGGACATTTCATGCATTGTCTTTGTGCTCTTCTGAGCACCACATGTACTTTCCAAGGATTTTGAATGTGAATTCCTAGAAATTTCAGTGGAGAGGAAAATAAGTGTTCTTTCACTATAGTCAAGTTCAGGTAAAAGGAGAAATTATTGGTTCACCAAAATGATGGGATCTCTTAAATGTTGGCTAAGTAAATTAATTTTTTTAAAATGTGATTTTTAAAGGTCTATTTTAGGACTTGATGTATTTCCCTCCTACATAAGAGCATGTCATGAAATTCTTATGTGATGAAGATTCAACTAGTAAAAATTATTTTTAGATTAAACACCTGAGCTAGTTAAAATACCACCTAAGAATAGTGTTTAAATGACATCTTTCATATCTACCTCTTTGTCATTGCTGCCATTTTAACTAAAGTAGATCTTTGTGACATCTGAAAATTATGATTGGATGCAATTTAAAAATCTGTGTTGGTGCTTTTCTCAGGCTTTGTCATCTAAGTTATATTGAACTAAGATGTCACAAATCAAATTGAAAGAGAAGAGTTTTGGGTTTCTTTTGAACTGCTTAAAATTTATTATCAAGGTTGATAGTGAATGGATATAGTTAAACTCTAGTTAGTATATGTCTGATATTTTCAACCAATAACCAAACTGTTACTGAATTTACATGGAAAAAGAGCTCTAAGTACAGTTTTCTTCAGCTTACTTTATTCTTTGAAAGCTATTTCAAGGCTATTAAGTACATAATCATTAATTTTATTTACTCAGAAGTTACCTTTGTTACTATGTTATTTGTCTAGTTATTTATGTAATTGTAGCAGTTTATGTGTTTGACACTGGGATTCAGGTTGTACAAAAGTAGTAGCTGACAGAAAATATATGTAATTTTTGTGAAATGTGTCAATTCTGGAAGTTCCTTTTAGGGGAAGGTCCGGAAAGCATGTCCATCTTTAAAAACAAAGGACAGGCCATTGGTAAATGATTTGAATCATTTTTACTTTCAGCATTGAAAGTTTTTTAATTGACCATATCTATCATCCAGCTGGTCCTCCATGTCAGTGTCAGGGACAGCAGAATGACAAAGTATTTAACAGATTGCATCAGTTTTGCTTTTCCTTTTGTTCCATTTTTGGTTTTGTTCTTAATCTTTAAAAAAGAAAAAAAATTAGGCCAAACAGAGATCACTAGATTCCACGAATTTATTCTAGCAGTATTCCTAAAGTGGTACTTAGGAGTCAGAATTTTCTGGATCTTTGCTAGTCAAGCTTTAGATTTTTTTTTAACTGGGACCACATGCTTGTCATCCCTCTGATGCAAATTAGAAGGTTCATTTTAATTTAGATTAATTTTGATGTCTGCCTGGATTTTTAGCAGGCTGTGAACCAATGAGTGCCTTGTTAATGCAGAATGATTTTTCCCTTGTTGTCAGCTCCTTTCTGATAATGTCTCAGCGAATGGTATTTTAGTTGACCTGTACAGATCTGCTAAATTCGGTATTATCAGCAGTCAGAAAGCCTTCAGTCTACCACATACCTCCCTCCCTACTTTCTTCTCATTGTTTGGCTGAAGTCTGCCTCTTGTGAGAACAAATACGACCTCCCTCTCCACACGTTTTTTTCAATCCAAATTAAGAGATATCCCCTATACCCATTCCAACTATATGATCTAATATGTTTTTAGGAGGAACCACTTTGTAATCCTGAAATGTACTAGTTACTTTATGTCTTCTCAACTTCAGTTTACTAGAGCTGACTTCAGGGCATCATCAGTTCAGTTTCCTAAGTAACTCCTTTTCTCCAAACCCACAATTCCCTACCCAACTGGTGAGCCCTGGACCAGATTGTTTGATCTTCAGGTATTTTTAAATTCAGTTATATCAATTAATGTAAATTAATCCAAATGCTAATTTTTGTGGTGCAAGAAGTTTCTTTTGTAAATTCAGGGTATGGATAAGCTAATTAAGATATCTTTTTTGGTGGCTCTAAGTGTATTATTTTGTTTTTAAATAAAGTGTACAAATATAGATAATGTGCTATAGGTGTCTCATGAATTGAAATATTTTGGAATCTAGTGGATTTGCAGTTAAAATAATACATCTTGATTTTCTTTTTTTGGTGGGGGGGTAGGAGAGGCATGCAGAGAAATACAAGAGATATTAGACAAAGTAGATGTGAGTCCAAAGTAATGAACCAGTCTTAATTATGTGAGAAAAGTAGAGAAATTTATCATTATAGAGTCTGAACTGTTGGAAAGCCAGGAAAATTAAAATACTCCATAAGATTGGGTCAGTGATACTTTCAGGGACACATGTATAGTTTTTCAAGTGTTCAACTTCCCTTGCTTTTTCAAATCAACATTATTTTTCAGTCTTTCTCTGCCCGCAGCTCAACAATCTCTTTGTTCCAATCTGAAACCATAATGTTATGTGGAATCTGAGAGTGTCCTTGAAACTATCTGCTATCTTTAATGTTTTGTATGCTTCCGTAGTAATGAGTGTTATATTACTTGTCGTGGACACATTTTCAGGAGTGTCAGAAATAGCCTCCCCTTTTTTGTCCCTTTTAATGCGAACTGAGACATTTCATTTGCTGGAGTGATTTTAGAGTAATCCAGTTCAGAAGGCCAAGAGGATGCTTAATGTTTTTTTCATGGATTGATGGACCTTCTGGGATACCCCAGAGGGGTATTCTGACCTGCATTGGATTTCCCAAGAGCATCCCAGAGTTATTCTGGCACCTAGGGTAGTCCCCAGGAACACCTTGGAACGAATCTGGTAGCGCTATATAACCCAATCACTGTAACCACGAAGTGTCCTTCCACTTGTAACTTCTTAGTTATACCTGTTGCGTACAATGATCAGGACACTCCAGTTTTATGGGGAACCACTGACCTGCAGGTCTGAAAATTGAAATCCATATTTTCTGGAACACAAAATTTAGTATATTTTGTATACTTTTAAAACCAAACAATTCAAAACCCACCATACAGAAAATGACTTAGTTTCACTTAGATCCTATAACCCTAAGCCCTTTCTTATTCCTGTTTGTTTAATTAGACTAAAGGTAATGTTGGTCTCAGTCAGACTTGAAGGATTTATTTGTGTGAATAAAATCTGCAATATCCTGCTAACAAGAAGTGCCTGTTTTGTAGAAAATTCTTGTGAATGATTTAGCCATTCACCTAACGTTGAAGGCTAGTCCAGATGCTACTCTACATTGACTTTTCCTGTGTGCCTCTTTAAAAAAGATAATTAATCCAGTAATACAAAGGAGAACCCACAGTAAAACATCTGTTAACTAGCACTTAGAGTACTAGAATTAGTATTCTTAATTCATGTGCCAATGTTTTCTGCACTCTCAAAAGGTCCAGTATGTATACCTGCTTCCCAATTGCCAACCTCAAACCAAAGATATTTTTTAATTACCTCATATAATAGGATCATCAAATTAAAGGTATTGGTAAGGGAAACCCATCTTTCACAAATGAAATTTCCCAACCTGCAAAATGTTCTTTAATTAAAAAAAAAAAAAACTGTATGGAAAGCAAAAAGATTTTTTTAAAGATTATTTATTTGAGAGAGAGTGAGAGGGAGGGGCAGAGGGAAAGAATCTCAAGCAGACTGTGTTGAGTGTGGAGGACTTGGGGCTTGATGTCCTGACCCAGAGATCATGACCTGAGCCGAAATCAAGTTGAACACTTAACCAACTGAACCACCCAGGCACCCCAGAAAGCAAAATTTTGTGTCACATATGAGTCATAAAAATAAGCAACTTGTGACTTAAGTATGCTGAAATGTTAAAGTATAGTGACATCTAGGTACTTCCTGATGGAAGGGGGACCAATGCAGTAATTTTTCATAAATAAACAAGATTAACTTATGTTAGAGCAAAAGAAGTCTCATGAGAAAGTTTATTTTGGGTGCTGGCTAACTTGGCTTCTTTCCCCACACTCAAGTGGGGAAAGAAGCCCCATTCCAAAAGGAAAAGCTGCCGGCTCTGCTATCTGGACCCACCACCCATTGTCCTTTCTCTTTAAATGGTCTGGAATGATGACCTCTTAGATCTTTTGACCTACAAAAGTGAATCGTTCTAATTCTGGCTTGTCATTGGTCCCTCTTAACCAAATTAAAGATTTTTACATCAAAAGTATCGTAGAGCCTCCTGGTAAAGTGTCAAACAACATAGTTTTTTGTATTTTAAGAAGCTGTATTAACATAGGCCCAGGTGTGCTGTGCCATTTGCATATGTCAGAATGAAAACCAGACATGTAAGAAATGTTCTCATGTGGCCAAGTGATAATCTCATGAAAAAATTGGAGAATTATTCTTATATGAGTTCTGTTTTGAATGATTTTGACCATGTTTTTAAAAGCATTTAAAAATATATTTGCATATTTTTCTACAGACTTTTGAGCCCATAAATTTCAGAATATCCTGTTGGAATAATTTCATTCTGTGTATATTTTAGAAAAAAAATTCATTGGTCTCACATCCTTTGATAGTCATTTATGAATAGCCCTCCTGATATAGTACTCAGTTGCTATTTAGACAAGTGGTAAATGTCTCCATATTTTGACTGCCTGGAAAAGCACTATGTACATAGTTTGCTGGTCAATATGGAGACTTGTATATTTCACACATGTTAAAGTTAATGTGTATATCATGTAAATAATGTTCATTATAATATCCCCTCAGAGTTACCAGCGTTAAGGTTAGATTCTGCCAGTTGCTATTCAGCTAAATAGTATGCGCATTCAGCTAAAATACCACTTAATTCATTTAAATGGAAAGTTTTTCAGTGAAACCGTACCTGTTCAGTTTCCTTGTATGTCTCAGGGTCAGAAGAAAGGCTTTCTTATTTTGGTCAGCCTTTTAAACAAGCAAGACAATAAAGGTCCTTTTTCTCATATCCTACAATACTTGGGAATACACCTCTAATGATTCCAATTTAAAAAAAAATAAACCTTTCAAGCAGATTATTTTTTCTTCTTAGGAATGTCATTACTTTCTGGGGGCAGAAATGATTTTATTTTTGAAATTGAAGGTTAGAGATCCATGCAGTTGTGTCCTTGATGTATGGAAGTTACATGCAGCTTGCCTCTGCACATAAACACAAATTTTACTTCGTGTGATTTTTAAAAATTATTTTGGAAGTACAAGGACTAGCAAGGAAGTTAAGTTTATTTTATGTATTTCAAAATCTTGCAGGTTTTTTTATGGTATGGGGAACAGGTAGTGAGTTTTATTATGAATGCCTTCATTATACCCCCTCCTCGACTGGGATTTACATATCAAGTATTGCTCACTGTCACCTGGTGTACTAAAAACAGTTAATGATTATTTGTTTGCTTCAGTGTCTGTAAGCTCATTTGTTTTTCTTATAGTTCCCTTAGCACCCCTCCTGGTGCCTTACCATATAAAAAGTACTCAGTAACTGTTGGGTGAGTAATGAGAAAGCACATTTTCAAAACTCTAGTAAATCTATCCAGATCTTCAAAGACAAAGAAAATAATCTCCACCAGTCCCTAGCCAATCTCAAATGTACTTAGATCTGTGAAGCTGATCCCAAGATTGAGGTGTGCACCCTAATTAGGGAGGAATTTGGACCTGACCTGGAAGGTGGCAACGGAATGCTAGAGGCACCACCCTCCCGCTGCTGCATGCTTCCAGTCCTGCCTGCATTGGAATTGAGCAAAGCACATGGGGAACAATGAGGCATGTCTGAACCCTGTTATGGTGCCCCTTCGTTCCCTAACCTCCGCAGCACCACCCCACTGGCCTCTCTTCCCCTGTGGGGTCACTGCTGCCATCTGGAACCTCGACCTGCCAGGACTGCCTTGGGCCCAGATCAGGTCCACCGCTCTTGCCTCGCCACGCTCAGATAGATGGTCCTGTTATTCCTAATGGCTGGTTTGTTTTTTTCCAAAGAAGTAGAAAGTTCCTCCCAGCAGAAGATTGTCAAGAAAGGCATTCCTCTGGGGAGCTTGCCTTGAATTTGAAGAATCTAGGACAAATCCCTCAGGATGTTTTCAGGGCTGCTTTTTGTCTAGAACATTTGATGGTAATTATCTAAATGTTTATTAACTCTCCCCGGAAGAGCTCTGTGTTGTCTCAGTTTGCTGCTATGGTGGCTATGGCCTTGAGGTACAGAGCTTAATTGCTTCATGAATGAAAGAGTCAACAAGTTAGAGACAGACTATATATAACAATCAAATGACTTAAATCATTAATAGAATCATCAACAGAGAAGTGAATTGTGTATGAAATATTCAATTAAATCTCAATGTTAAATATATGTATTATGTAAGAACTATTATCTCTTTTTTAATTATTAAAATATTCTTTTCAGATCAGTACAGCACAAAGGAAAGAACAGGATTTTGGCCTGGACATAGGACATCTATTGTCAGTGAAACTTTAGTCAAGCTAATTCTTACAAGTTTGTTTCTTATCTGTGAAAAGGAGATGATAGATCTGCCTGATAGGTTGATTTGAGATAATAGATACAAAACACCTGATAAAATGTGGGGCAGTAGTAACATCCAACAAGTAATTATTATTCACTCCCTAAATTCATACTTCTTGTCATGTAATTCTGTCACACTCCTGATAACTTCTAGGATATCAAGTATTTAGGAGAAATACGCACATTTAGAGTAGCCCTAAAGAACTTTTACATAAAATACTACTTTCCTCAATATTTGAGTGCCTGTTATGTGCCGTGCCATGCCATTCTAGGAGCTGGCGTTGAGCAGCAAACAGACAAAAACATTTTATATGATGGGGCTTACATTCCAGTTGGGGAAAAGAACAAATAGTATAGGTAAAAAGTACAGAATATGAGTAGTAAGTGCTAAGGATAAAGGGAAAGGAGATGATGTTTCTTAGACGTAAAAAGTGATACAATTTAAATTAATACAATTAATTAAAAGAGCAATACATGGGAGGCCTGGCTGGCTACTCTTGATCTTGGGGTCTTACATTGGCTTTGAGCCTTACATTGGCTGGAGAGATTGCCTAAATGAATAAAAACTTTTTTAAAAAAAGGAACAGAAGAGAGCAATAAGTAATGAAGACACATGATAGCAGAAGTCATCATGTCCCACCATACCATTTCACTCCCACCCCTCCCTTTGTAATAATATTGTGATATATGTATCTCTGTTCTTGTTCATACAAGTACGTGTACACAAATACTGCATGGAGTTTTGTCTTACTCTACATGTTCTCTGCAACTTTTAAAATTTAATGTATATTATGAGCAACTTTTAAGTCTTATGTACCATAGATTTCTTTTAAATTCCTTGATATACATACATAATCTTATATAAATAAAATGAGAGTTTTTTGGTAGGTCTGCTTGCTTTAAATAAATGAGATAATACATGCCCTCTGCATGTATTATCTGCATCTTTTCTCATTTAACAATATGTGATAGAAATTCCTCTAAGTCTCTCTTGTAGTTATTTCATTCTTTTTAATGATGAAAACTCTGATGATGATGATTTAAACTTCTTCATAATCAGTGGGCATTTACCTTGCTACCAGATTTTCACTGTTATGGTAATTGTGCCTGTGCAATATTCATGACCATGATGGTTTCACTTCTATGGAATAGAGTCCCTGCAGTAGGATTGCTGGGTTGAGAGATATGTAGATTTAAAAATTTTTAGTAGGTATTGACAGATTGTTTACCAAAAAGGCTGGAACAGTTTATATTTTCATCAGTAAATGTACAGTATAAAATTACCCTTACTTTTTATACGCACTATCTATAGCTGTTGTAACCTTTTTAAAAAAATAGGAAAAAAAAAAGACTGGTTGTGTGTACAGTGATTTCTCCATATTTTATTTGCATTTCCCTGATTACTGTAAATCTGCATAACTTTTCATATGTTCTTTGGTTATTTGGATTTCACTCATAATTACATTTTATATTCATTTTCTGTTGCTATATAGCAAATAACCACAAATTTAGTAGCTTAAAACAATACCCGTTTATTATTTCATAATTATATGGGTTAGAACTTCAAGCAGGCTTGACTGGGCTATTGAGTGCCTGAAAAGGTATGTTCCAGACTGGGCTCTTAACTAAAGGATCTGGGGGAAGAATTCACTTCCAGAATCATTTGTGTTGTTGGCAGAATTTCAAACCTTACAGTTGTAGGATGGTTGTCGGACGGAGGTCTCTGTTTCCTTGCTGGCTGTTAGCCAGAGGTTCTTTTCAACTTTTATAGGTTATTCTTTAATCTTTATATGTAATGCTTACCCCTTTGCCATCTTCAAAGTTAGCCAGGATTCATCAGATCCTTCCCATAACTTGACTCTCTGTGTTTTCTCTTCTGCTATCAGCCAGAGGAAAACACTGCTTAAAAAGGGCTCATGTCCCTAGAGTAGGCCCACCCAGATAATTTTTGTATGTTTAGGTTTACTGGTTAGTAACCTTAAATTACTTCTGCAAACTCCCTTTGCTTGGTAAATGTAGTATTATCATGGGAGTAGCACCAGGGCAAAGATCATTAGGGCCATCTTACAATTCTGTCCTCCACAAATATTCAAGTTTTTTGTGTTTTTTTTCTTTTTTTTATTGTTATTTAATTTTTTTTTCCAGTGTTTGAAGATTCATTCCCCATTCCCCACACCCAGTGCTCCACGCTTTAGGTGTCCCCAGTACCCACCACCAGGCTCTCCCATCCTTCTACCCCCCTCCCTCCAAGTCCCTCAGTTTATTTCTGTGTCCAAAGTCTCTGTTTCATTTCTCTCCCTGGATTACCCTAGTTCCCATTTACTTTCCTTCTCCCACTGTCCTCCAGGTTACCCCTCATGCACCGCAAGTAAGCGAAACCGTGCGATAACTTGACTTTCTCTTCTTGGCTTATTTCACTCAGCATAACCTCTTCCAGTCCAGTCCATGTTGCTACAAAAGTTGGATATTCATCCTTTCTGATGGAAGCATAGTATTCCATATTCAAGTTTTTAAATCTTTACATTTATGTCTATGTTTCTATTGTGTTTGCCTTTTTTATCTTTAACTAGTTCATAGGAGGTTTTTGTCTGTTAACACATGTCTTTCTACTCTTTTTTTTTTTTTTTTTTTTTTTTTTTTTTTTTTTTTTTAAGATTTTATTTATTTGACAGAGAGAAACACAGCCAGAGAGGGAATACAAGCAGGGGGAGTGAGAGAGGGAGAAACAGGCTTCCTGCCCAGCAGGGAGCCCGATGTGGGACTCGATCCTGGGTGTCCGGGATCATGACCTGAGCCAAAGGCAGTCTCTTAATCAACTGAGCCACCCAGGCGCCCCAAGTCATTCTACTCTTGATTGCAAACAGTTTTTCCAACACTTACAAGTTGTCTATTGGCCACTAATATTATTAAGTCCTTTTTTCATAGAAAATTTAGCCATTTGGATTTTACTCTTAAGGTGAATTGCATATTTGTATCTTTTTTATTCACATTTAAAATTTTTTATTCATTTTTACTTTATTTTTCATTCATTTTATTTTTTATTAACTTTTTGCCCATATGTGCACTGTCTTTTTTAAAAATAATTATAAGTGCTCTTTCTATATTATTTGTAAACACTTCGTATTATTTTCTCCAAACTATAATTTGTCTGTTTACATATTTATAATACCTTCCTGATTCAAAATATCATATAAGTATATATTCAAGTATATTATTTTAAACTATGGATATTCATAAATATATAAAAATTTCAAAGTGTTCTGTATTAAGGCCTTCAACCCTGGGTGGCATACGTAGTCTCCTAGAATGGCTTATGCATTTTATTCTTGGCTTTTGTTGGTGGTTTTTTTGTTGTTGTTTTTTTTACACACTTATCCTTATTCCATTTGGAATTTGTTTTTGTATAGAATGCAAGCTATGGATCCAACTTTGCTTTCTTCCAAGTCCATCACCATTTGTTCCAGCACTTCTTATCAAATTATCTTTTTCCAATGAAATGATATGCCAACTTTATCATGTACTAAGTTTTCATATATAATGAGATTTCACAGATAGTACTCTTTACATGTGGCCATAGCATGCATTTAATTACAACGATTCTGTTTGCACAGTGGCTTTATAATATGGTAAGGCAGAGCTTTGTCCCACCCCATACTCCTGGGCTACTGTGCTTTTTACTACCTTTTTTGGCTATTATCAGGCAAATGTGATCATTTTACCCAATTAGGGGTTGAAACTGCATTAAATTTAAAGATTAATTTTGGGAAATTTGACATATAATATTGTCTTCTAAAAACTAACAAAATTGTATCATTTTCTGTTTGCTCAGATCTTGTCTATATTATTAGTAAGATTGAGATTTGAGACTTCTTCGCTTAAGTCTTCTGTCTTTTTTTTTTTTTTTTATTTAAGTGTACTCTTGTTTCTTAGTCTTTTGGTCATTATTGAGAATGGTTTTTTTCCCATTTCCATTTCTAAAGGCTTAGTATAAATAAAAAGCTGTGTGTGTTTGTGTGTGTGTGTGTGTGTGTGTGTGTATGCACACTTACCTTGTATAAACATTTATTACATATACTTACTAAATTTTCTTATTAATTCCAGAAGTTTTCACTACAGTCTCTTGGGATTTTTAGAAATATGATGACAGTTGCAAATATAATGATACTCACACTCACAAAATCACAAAAATAACTTGTTTTTTCCAGTGTTTGAAAGATTCTTTTTCTTCTCTAGAATCTTCATAGCCGAGAAAGTCCATTATAGTGTTAAGTGATAATGGTGATAGCAGGCATCTCTGAGTGCTGTTGATTTTAATTGAAATAGTTTGTGTACTTAGCTATTTTTAGTATTTATGTTGCTATTTGGTAAATAATCTTATTTAAATAAAGTCTTTCCTGTTTTACCAAGAGATTTTATTAGAAATAGCTGCTGAATTTTGTCAAATGCCTTTTCAACTTCTTTTGATGTGGTTGTGTGTTACTATCCTTCGGTCTGGTGACTGGCTAGATTGTTTGTGGAGCTGCTGACGTTAAGCCACTCATGTCTCCTTGGAATAAAACCTGCTTGGTCATAATGTGTTTTTCTTTCTTTTATAAATCAATTTTCCAGTCGCTAATATTTTATTTAGTACTTCAGCATGCATATTCCTAAGTGAGATTGGCCTATAGGTTTCTTTGGTGGACTTTTTATTAGGTGTAAGAAATTATGCAGTTTAGCAAAATGTAGGACTCGTCAGAAAGCTCATCCACTGCTAGTGAGAATGAAAATTTATTCAAATATGTTGGAGAACCATTTGGTTGAATCTACTAAAGTGAACATATGAAATCTAGTAATTCTGTTTCCGGGCAAACACTGAGTAAACTGCATACGTATGTGCACCAAAAGATATGTTATAGAATATTTATAGCAACATTATTAGTAATACCTTCAAAGCAGAAACTATCTAAAAGTCCATCTACTAGATAATGGATAAATGCATTTTGGTATTCATACGATGGAATATTATACAGCAATGAGAATGAAGAGTTTCTAGGTACATACAACATAAGGATGAATCTCAGAAATGTTATGCTGAGCCTAAAAAGGCAGCTATAAAGAATACTGTATGCTTTCCATTATATAAAGTACTAAAATTGGCAAAACTAATCTATGTTAACTGTTAGAAGTCAGGAGAGTGGTTATCATCAGTGAGAGGTAGAGGAGGAGATGGTATCTGAAAGGGAGTCTGAGGAGGTCGTCTGCATTGAAGGTAATATTTTGTTTCTTTATCCAGGTGCTTGTTTATGTTGGATTGTTTTGTTCATGAAAATTTATCTAATTTACACTTACGTGTCCATCTTTCTGTATGTACACTATACTTGAATAAAACATTTTCAGAAAGCAATATGTGTTTCATAGAATGAATTGGGGAGCTTTTCTTCTTTTCCTACACTTTAGAATTGTTTAAATAAGAGATCATTACAGTTGTATGTTTAAGATTAGATAAAATTTGGCTGAGAAATCATTTGGTCCCGAGGTCACCTTTTTTAGAGGTAGGATTTTTTATTACTTTTCTAATATTTTTGGCTCAAAATATTCACTTCTTGGAGTAATCCTGATCATTTATATTTTGTAGGAAATATTCTAGTTTCTTGTAATTTCTTCTGTGTGTGGTATTATGATTTTTATTCTTATTATTCAATGATTATCTGTGTGTTTCTTAATTTTCAAGGAGTTCAGGAAAAGAAGTACTCATTTTTCACATTCAGTTCCTCATGGCAAGTCGAAGGATGAGGAGGAAAAAATTAAGGTGGTCAAGAATTTGCTCAGAATCCTGTCTGAAGATTTCTGCATCAGTAATTGAGGAGGTGTGTCCATTTCCCCTGCCTTACTGGAAAAACAGGACACCAATTCTTTTTTCCCCTCTCCTCAAGTCTTGTTCCTTGACCCAAACATCTCTTTTTTGTGTGTCATTTGCAAGAGTAGTTTGGTTCATTATATTATAGTCAAGGGGAGTTTCCACCAATTTAAACAATCTTTCTAGATACAAACATGTAAACAAATGGCAAAGAATAATTAGGAATGGGTCTTGGATATTAACCTCCTTTCCTCTCTTATTCCCAGTGTGTTTTGTCATTTTTACTGGGCTAATTTGTCTTCGATGTGCAGATGAATGAAGTATAGCCTTGCCAATTTACATTTTGCTTCTGTATCAGCAAGGAATGGAACTAGCTTTTAAATTTGAGAAAACCCAACAAATAATGGCCTAAAAAATAGATGTTCAGGGTAAGGGAGTTGTTGGCATTGGTCCAACTGTTCAAAATGTCAAGAAGGACCCAGGCTGTATTTATTCCTCTTCTGCCTTCCTTTTTTTTTTTTTTTTTTTAAAGATTTATTTATTTGACAGAGAGAAACACAGCCAGAGAGGGAACACAAGCAGGGGGAGTGAGGGAGGGAGAAGCAGGCTTCCCGCAGAGCAGGGAGCCCGATGTGGGACTCGATCCCGGGTCTCCAGGATCATGACCTGAGCTGAAAGCAGTCACTTAACCAACTGAGCCACCCAGGTGCCCCCCTCTTCTGCCTTTCTTAGAGGACTGAATTTTCATCCATTGTTTGGTTTCAAAATGGCTCCCACAATGCCAGTCATGTTATCCAAGTTCAAGGCAAGAAGAAGGTAAAAAAGGCAGAAGGGTAGTACTAATTAGGACTTTTTTTCTTTTGACAGCAAAGGAAATCTGACCAGTGGTCCTCCTCAGATTTCTCCACGTATCTAACTGGCCACAACATTGCCTCCCTACATTTAATGGACGTTGAGAAAGTGAGTATCTCACTTTTCAGCTTCTATAGTAGGAGATGGCAGTGAGAAGTCAGTTTCAAATGGCTTTTGGGGTAAAAACAAATGCTCTCTTTCACAAATGCCCCATTAGAGAGGGGAGTTTGGTGAGTCCAAAATAGCTAGAGTTTGCAGGACAGAATACTACGGAAAAACTCTGGAAATCTGAACTGGGTCTTCCCCAAGTCTTCAGCTAAGTATTGATAACTATATAAGCGAATGAGGCACCTATCAGAGGCTGAGGAAGATTCACATAATAGAACGATCCTCTGATGTTACACAAGGTTGGAAATAGTTCATGTTTCCACCAGGCACAGTGGAATATATTATAAAGTTTGAGGCATTAGGTAGAGGACTCAGAGGGTATTATTGCTTCATCACTGTGTAAAAATTCAGCCCTAGGTTAAAGGTTGCTTTGGCTCTGTCTTCAAGTTTAAAAGTAAGACATGAAAAGCTCAACACACACACACACGAATATCTAGTTTCCCAGAAAGCTAAATTCATAACGTTGGGATCCATTATCTTGTATGCAAAGGAGAAGGAAAACACAACCCCAAATGAGGAGAAAATGTAATAAATTGAAAATAATGTAGAATTAACACATTGCATAAAATTAATTTTCAGAGTTCTTATACTATTTGTGAAGTATTACAAATTGTAGGTGTATACCATTGAATCTAAAGCAACCACTTAAAGAATTTACAGCTGATATACATATATATTTCAAGATGTATTTATTTTAGAGAGGGGACGGGCAGAGGGAGATGAAGACAGTCTTAAGCAGACTCCGCCCTTAGGGTGGAACCTGATAGCAGGACTTGATCTCACCACCTGAGATCATGACCTGAGCTGAAACCAAGAGTTGGGCACTTAATTGTGCCAGCCAGGTGCCTCCAAATAACTATAGCTAATAAGCAAAAAAAAGAGACAAAATAGAATAATAATAAAATATGTAATTCAAAAGAGAACAGGAACTGGAAAAAGGGAACAAATAAGTATGACAAATAGAAAACAAATACTGAGGTGCTAGATTACCACATAAGTAATCACTTAAATGTAAATGGTGTAAGCACCATGATTAAAAGGCAAAATTGACAAGTTATATACAAATGATGAGACCTTGCCTACATAAAATGCTGCATAAAAGAAATCCGCTGTGAGCATAAAGACAAATAGGTTAAAAGTAAAAGGATTGGGGGCACCTGGGTGGCTCAGTTGGTTAAGTGACTGCGTTCGGCTCAGGTCATGATCCCGAAGACCTGGGATTGAGCCCTGCATCGGGCTCCCTGCTCAGCGCGAGGCCTGCTTCTCCCTCTCTCACTCCCCCTGCTTGTGTTCCCTCTCTGGCTGTGTTTCTCTCTGTCAAATAAATAAAATCTTTAAAAAAAAAAAAAAAAGTAAAAGGATTGAAAAGATACCATACTAAAAGAAAGCCTCAGTGACTACCTTAACATCAGGCAAAATAGATTTCAGAGAACAGGAATAAAGAGGTTTATTTCATAATGATTAAGAGGTTAATTCATCAAGAGAACATATTACTCCTGAAAGTGCATGCACCTAATAACAGAGCTTCAAAATAAGTGGAACAAAACTGATAGAATTAAAGGAGCAATAGACAAATCTACAATTGTAGTTGGAGATTTCAGTACTCTCAAGAACTGAGAGAAGTAGACAGAAAGGCAATCAGGATATGGAAGACTTGGGTAACACTACCAACCTAATTAACATTTATAGAACATTCTATCCAACAACAGCAAAAAACACTTTTTTTTTTCATGTGCCAAGAACATTTACCAAGATAGACCATATTCTGAGCCATAAAACAAGTCTCAATAAATTGAAGAGGGTCCAAATCTTACAAAGTATGTTCATTGACCACAGTAAAATTAAATTAGAAGCCAATAAAAAAAGGCGTCTGGAAAATCCCCAAATATTTGGAAACTAAATAACACACCTCTTAATAACCAAAGGGTCAAAGGAAAATTAAAAAGTATTTTGCCTGGTGAGGATGTGGAACAAGAAATCCCATTCATTGATGGTAGGAAGGCAAATGGTACCGCTACTTTGAGAGACAGTTTGGCAAGTTTCTTAGAAAAATAGACCTGCTCTTAGCGTACAATCCAGCAATAATGCTCCTTGGTATTTCCCCAACTAGTTGAAAAGTTATAATCACAAAAAAAATGCATGTAGCAGCTTTATTCATAATTGCCAAAACTTAGAAACAACTGAGATGTCCTTTGGTAGGTGAATGGATAAATAAATGGTGGTACACCCAGAAAAATGGAATATTATTTAGCAATAAAAAGAAATGAATTGTCAAGCCATGAGAAGACATGGTGGAAACTTCAATGCATATTACTAAGTGAAAGATATGATTTCAATTATATGACATTCTAGAAACTCTGGAAATATTAAAAAGATCAGTGGTTTTCAGGGACTTGGGAAAGGAGAGATGAATGGGCAGACCTCAGAGAATTTTTAAGGCACTGAAACTATTTGTATGATACTATAATGGTGGATACATGTCATTATACATTTGTGCAAACCTATAGATAATACAACACTCAGAGTGAACTCTAATGTAGACTGTGAGCTTTGGGTAATAATGATTTGTCAATGTAGTATTATAGGATTATTACCACCTGATTATGAGATCTTGGTAGTGGGAGAGGCTGTGCCTGTTGTGAGGGGAGTGGACTGGGCATGGAGGATATAATTTCTGTACCTTCTCCTCCAGTTTATTGTGAGCCTAAAACTGCCCTAAAAAGTAAAGTCTATTTTAAAATACTGGAAAAAAATATATTGGGAGGGGTGCCTGGGTGGCTCAGTCATTAAGTGTCTGCTCAGGACTTGATCCCGGAGTCCCAGGATTGAGCCCTGCATTGGGCTCCCTGCTCGGTGGGAAGCATGCTTCTCCCTCTCTTACTCCCCCTGCTTGTGTTCCCTCTCTGGCTGTGTTTCTCTCTGTCAGATAAATAAGTAAAATATTTAAACAAATATATTGGGAAAAAATATTTTGAGCTGAATGAAAACAAAAACCAAAATTTGTGGGATACAACTAAAGAGTACTCGAGGGAATTTTATAGCACCCAAGTATGCGAGAAAAGAAGAAATCTTTGCATTCAGTGATCTCAGCTTTCATATTAAAAAACTAGAGAAAGAAAAGTAAAAGAAATCCTAGAATCAGCTGAACAAAGGGAATGAAAGAGATAAAAGTAGAAATCGGGGCGCCTGGTGGCTCAGTTGGTGAAGCAACTGCCTTTGGCTCAGGTCGTGATCCCGGAGACCCAGGATCGAGCCCCACATCGGGATCCCTGCTTGGTGGGAAGCTCACTTCTCCTCTCTCACTCCCACTGCTTGTGTTCCCTCTCTAGTTGTGTTTCTCTCTGTCAAATAAAGAAATAAAATCTTAAAAAAAAAGCAGAAATCAATAAAATGTAAAGCAGAAAAACAAAGTCAATGAAAAGATAAGCTGTATTTTTTAGAAGATGGATAAAATGAAGGTTATTCTGGTAGATTCTTCAGACAAGCTCCTGTCCACATAGGTGGAAGAGGAGACTTGCAATGCCTTCACACACCCAAGAAAAATGACAAAAGAGGTCTCTGGGTAATGAGAAATACCCACCTACCATCTTGTATGGGTGGCAGTCTGCTTCCAAAATTAAGAGAGATCTGTGTTCTTCAGTGAGGGAAAATTACAGGATTTCTTTTTTCATCCAGGGAACTTGTTCTTACCTAGTCCTTTGAGAAGTTTCTATATATACTTGCAAGCTCGATAACTCGATAACAGTATTTCTTTAAGTAATTCTATATTTCTGACTTCACATTTAGACATCCTTTTTTTCATCCCCATTCTTATTCAGAATTTGTAAATTTGAGCTTTCTTCATAGCTTTACTTTATTTCATTCCATGGCTTTTTAGCTTATTGGCTTTCTGTTTCCTTCTATAGGTAGAAACCTTAAATAATTGTTTTCCCCAAAATATTGGTGCATGATTTTATTGCATTTACTTAAATTATGTTGTATTTACTTAAATGATGTTTTTTTCCCCCTGAGACAGACTTGAGTTTAAACCTTTTATTTATCCGATATGTGACCCCGGGACAAGAGAGTCTCTGAGTCTTTACTTTCCCCTCTAAAAAATGGTGGCTTCACATCTATTATCCTAATTAAGTCCCTTAAAGCTCATGCCAGGCATATGGAAACCCTTTAGGAAGGCCAGCTTCTCAGCTCTTTTTCTCCTCACCTCCACCCTGGCATACCTAGGGCAGCTGCTAACAGTGGCCTAGCCTGCTGCAAGAAACTTGACTGTTGAAAATTCTGGGCCTAGTAACCAAAAGCAACATTACAAAGACCTCTTGGTTTAAAAACATTCATAACCTGAATCTTTCCAGGTGATTTACTTTGAAACCTCCTTAGAAAAGAAGTCAAACTAAAACTAATTTTCTCCATTTCTAATTTTTCCCAGAAAATGAAGAGATTTATTTAAAAGAATTTATAGGCAGGGCCATATTTAGGAGGAAAAGCTGAGAAAGCTTCCTTTTAATTCCCCAAGTGTGCTTTTTAGGTTGCGGCTTTGCTCTTTAAACTATTAGAGGTGAGCAGATCTCAACTGGGAGAGCTGACCCCACCTCATCGCTCTGCTGTGGCTGATGTCACTGATTGATTTTAGCATCCCTTTCTTTAAGGGCCCTCTTCAAATGCTTCTTTAGGTGGTCATAACTACTGCAAAACCTATGCATCATCCCAGCCCAGGCTTTCAGGTACCAACCCACTGTGGTGAAGGCAGTGTGAGTGCAAACATTCATAGCTCTCAAGAGAGAATTCTTTGTTTTGCACTTTACTTTAGTAAGAAAGAGTTCCTTAACCCCTGGCAGATCATTTTTAGCTGGGACAGGGGACTGGGATAGCCCTTGGTGGTGTTGTGAGTGTGCAGGATCAGGGGCAACCAGAAACCTTCTGGGAGTGATGTTGTGGTAGGAAGGGCTTTGGAAGGCACCTGGAAAAAACAGCAGCTGTCAAGGGGCTAGTCGTCCCCACGTAACAGGAGTCACTGCTATGGCCAGGTGGGCTTGCCGCCCTGCAAAGGTTGGACAGGTATGGACACAACCCACCCTGCCAGATTAGGACAGCCAACTACATAGGCCCTCCTGTCCCCCAGGACATCAGAATGAAAGGGGCCAGATGACAGGCAACATGAGTGACAGGACACCAGTTCCCAAGGGCAGTGGGTTCTCTTTATCAGCTGCAGTTCAGCCCCAAGGAGGGGCCAGGTAGAGAGTAAATCATACGCTTGACATGGTGAATATAAACCTGCTAGCACACTTGGTGCCACACTGGGACTTTGTCATTGATGCCTGTGAGAGGCTTTAGTCTCGTCCCCAGGATTTCCCTCGGCCTCCTCAGCCTATGGGAAGGAAGGCAATCACAGGCACAGTGACTAATTTTTCGGTGGTGTTGGCTTAGCCTCCCTGGCATACTGCAGGACCAGGCATCTTTGGGGTCTTGAGGTATGCCTCAGGACCGCTCAGGAACACGCCTGTGGTCCAGCCAGGTCCCTCTTGACTGCTGCCCATGCGGGCATCCCGCCCTTCCCCCTGAGAATGCCACGGCTCCATCGGCCTTTTGTGTCCAGGATCAGAACAACTCCCAGATGAAAAGGCTGATTTTTCACTTTGGGAGAGTGCCTTCTCTCTGCAGAGGGAAACAGGCCTGCGGGTGTCCCAGGCCTTGCGTTTAGGTCAGGGGAGCTGGAAAAGTCGCCCATGGTTTCCACACAATGTTTGTCTCCTAGTTCAATAAGGGTATTCTCTTAGGAGAAAACCAGCTCGCACTGCCACTTTGCCCTTTAGAAATTTCTGTCTGTTCATTTATTTTGCTTGGTGTGTATCTTAGACAGGCATTACCACAGTGGTTTGTAGCCTTTGACTCGTCCCTGTATCCTCTTTGGCTTAAAATGCCACACAACCCCGCTATTGAGGTTGGGAAGAAACTCCCTTTCACTGGGATTTCAAGGAGAACTTGTAGAGTATTCAGATAATTGAAAAAAACAGTATCATACTATCAAGATACAGGTTTACAGATGCCTTGGGGGATGTCAGACTAACAACAATTAAATTGATTTTTGGTCTTTTTTGGTGTTTGCACAGTTTCCATGGCTTCCAGACCCTCCCTGTTTCTGTGCCCTGGGCAGTCATGTAAAGGCTCTTTGTTGAGAATCCAGATTCAAATGTGCCATTAACCTGAATACACCCTGCTCACCTCAACCAAGTGTGAAACTAGAGGAGTCACAGAAAGAAACTATTCAGATGGAATTGTACTTTTTATAAGAAAGTCTCAGCTGCCAAGCCGAGTATAACATTTGCTTACTTGGGCAGCTTAGTGCCTGCGGGCCTGGTTTGTGTAAGAGGGACAGCAAGGGGTGAAGCTAAGCTCAGTATTTTTCAATTATAGGACAAGAAAGAAAGGAAGGAAGGGAAGAAGGGAGACAGGGAGGGAGGAAGAGGAGGTAGGAAGGAAGGAGGGAGGAAGGAAGAAGGAAAAGAAGGGGAGGGAAGGGAAGAAAGAGGAAGGCAGGCAGGCAGACAGGCATGTGTTGAAATTGTCTTTTCAACCTTAATTGTTTTCCATGTGGCTGGTTATTTAAATAGTCCATTTCTCCTTAGTCAGGCCTTCATACTAAAAAAGCAAAAGTGGATCCCAGCAGCAGTGTCTCTGCCTCCCTGAGAGTCGGAACAGTTTTTGAAGGCTACTGGCCTATAAACAAGTAACCTAAGTACAGCCATGGAGGTGGAGAGAAGTGACCATCGTAGAAAACCGTCCCTGGAGAGGCGAGATGGCGATGCTGGACCACTTGTATGCAGCCTGTGGTTGGTTTTCCTGACGCAGGAACTTGCAGACATGTAGTCACTAGCATTCAAGACAAGGAACTTCGAGAGGTTAATAACTGTAAGGTGGTCAGACAGAACCATGTGAGTGCTGGTCCCTAGCCAGCCACGTTGACCTGGTTGCTTGGGTGGCCCTGTGGTTCATGGGACCCTACCGCAGGGGGTCAGTCCTTTGTGGGCAGGAAGTTTCCCTCTGCTCCCTCTGCAGGTTGTTTAGCACCTTCCAAATGAAGATCATTTTGGAGGAGAGCAGAATGAGAGGGCTGCCTGCTGCTTCTGTCCTGTTCCTGTCCCTCCTCCCCTGTCTGAGGCTCTGCTGTCTCCCTCACCCTGGGGTTCATGAGTTACTCCAACTTCCTTCCAAAAATTCCCCGTTTACTTGAACTGCTATGAATGGAGTTTCTGTTACTTGCCACTGAGAGAGCTTTAAGCAGTGTAGCCTCCCACGGCCTGGCCCCTGCATTCTCCCCAGCTTTGGTTCCTGACACCTCACATTTCATGCTGTCCCTGCATCATGTCTCCTCACCTTTGCTCTGCTGGGACCTCTTCTCCATCTTTCTTTGGCTGACATAGACACACCCAGCCCAGTGGGCCTCCCCAAGTGTGCCTGTCACCTCTGCTGTCAGCCAGATGTTCGCTTCTTATCTGTGCGGCTAGCCTCTAAGCTCCGTGCACGGGAACCAGGTCTTATCCATTCCTGTACCCCAATGCCTGTTACAGTGCCTGGAACATAGTAGATGTTTGCTGAAAGAGACTTGGGAAGGCAAACAGAAAAACGGGGTTTCACTTCTGCAGAAGTGAGGACAGAAGGGGAGTGACAGTGTTACCCTGCAGTTAGATACCCAAAGAAGATTCTGGTCCTAGAAAAAGAGTGCTTGTGACATATCGTAGTGATTCTCAGAGGGGCATTCTAAAAAGTGGTGCAGCGTGGATGGAATTAGATCCTCTTTTTCTCTTGCCATCATACCCTGTTTCTCTCTTCCCAAAATGTTCCTGCCCTCCATTCTGCCCGTGCCATTGTATTTGGGGTTGGCACTGTTGGTTGACTTAGATTTAAAGTTCTCATCACCTGTGGTCCATGTCCCTGATGATGTGTGTGGATGGTATCTGCTAATAAGGGACTAAGGAGGTTGCTGGGAAATGGGTGAGTCAGGACTCTTTATCCAGAGAGCCTAAGTCTATCTGAGCAAGTCAGAGAGGGCTCCAAAGAGGAGGTGGCATTTGGACTGAGACTTGAAGGATAACTTGGAGCTTAACAAGAAAATGGGGGGCCAGATGTGTTCAAGGAGCTGCAGGAACTGTGGACAGTGGGTTAAAGTCACTCATCTTAAGTGAGGGCAAGGTATGGGGTGCCTAAGTGGCTCATCAGTAAAGTGTCTGCCTTCAGCTCAGGTCATGATCTTGCAGTCCTGAGATTGAGCCCCACGTTGGGCTCCCTCCTCAGTGGGAAGTCTGCTTCTTCCTCTCCACCTCTCCCTGACCCACTTGTGTTCTTGCTCACTCTTTCCCTCTCAAATAAATAAAGTCTTTTAAAAAAAAGTGAGGGTAAGGTGGCTGTCCAGAGAATCAAGGGGAATGATGGGGGGAAGTGCAATGTGCCTTGGACATTTAACAGACTCTTCACTTTGTACAGTTAATAGATCCTGAGAGTACATTTTGCAGAATTATACATTTACTTTAAATCGTCAAGCATACTAGAGAACCTTCTGTGTAGCTACCATTAACAAGAAGCAAAGTGGTGAAGTATATAGACCCTGGAGTCAGATTGTCTGGGTTAAATTCCCAGATCTGCCTCCACCCTCTCTGTGACCTTGGGCAAGTTACATGACACCTCCATGCCTGGGCTGCACAAGCTGTAAAATGAGAACAATAGTACTTCTCTCAGCAGGTCACAGGGATAAGAAAAGTGAGTTAAGACATGAGAAGCTCTCAGAATAGTGCCCTGTGTGCAGCACTCACTCACTCACTGTCAGGCATTAGTATGATTTTATTTCTCATGAGGTCATTTGCAATCACCAGCCATGCAATTAGAGCATGAGCCCTTGATAATAATTACATGAGTTTAGTTGTTCATTTGGTGTTGTTTCCCATTGGACTGCAAATTCCTCAAAGGCATTAGTTGAATAAATGTCTCTTTCCAAAGTAATTGAATTCATGCTTTCAAGTATATTTCCTACTTACTATATTTTTGTGCTGGTAATCTAAGGGGAGAACTTTTCTTAGGATTGTGAAGGGAAATAAGATTATTAGTTGGAAACTCCTCCATGAGGCTGGAAAAATCCTTGCACACAGAAGCATTGTCTTCTGTATAAACCCATGCCAGTCCCTTGAGACTGTTGCTGGAAAACTTGCTTCATGGAGGTTTTGTCCTGTTCAAAAGGGCTTAAAGGGTCCAGAGAATACATATCTGAGCCCTCAACCTTGTCCGCTTGGCTGGACTTTTTTAGCAGAGCCTTGTTACAAAACTTTTAGCAAAGAAACTTCTTTCAAAGGGCTCTAACTCCTGAGAGGTGGGAAAATAAAGTTGAGTGGCGTTTGGACATCATCTGTACCCAGGGAAGCTGGCCCAGGGTTCCTTGTGTGCTTGTTTTGGTTGCCTTGCAGGGGAAAGGGCACAGAGGAGTTTTTCTGCTGAGACCATGGAAGGAAAGTTAGAGAGGCCTTCAGAGATTGTCTCTGAATCTGTAGGACCCAGAGGGCTCTGCAAAGGCTGGACAATAGCCCACAGAGCGCAGACCCAGGGGTGTGTGTGTGTGTGTGTGTGTGTGTGTGTGTGTGTAACATAGGGATGGAGGTGGGTGGGCGTTCTGATCCCCTAGGAAGGCAGTCAGATGAGTCAACTGAAGCCAGAGATTTGAATTGTCGTTTTGTCCCTGTTAGTCTGCGTGAGCTGCCACTGGCCTGGCTTTCCTTTTCTGCCGTTGGACGATTTGATGTGGACTGTCTCTAAAGTTCTGTTTCTGGTATTCAGATTCTGGCTCTGCCCCAGCATTGTTGGGCACAGTCTGGGTTGAGCAAGACAGCACTTATATCCAAGCTTCCCACGACACCCTTCACCACCAGGACCCTTATCTCCGAACTGCTCTGTGCACCCTTTACCTGATCCAGGCCGACTCCCATGCCAGCCTCCCACTGCGTGTTGGGGCACTCCTCTCTGTAGCCAGCCAGGTCCCAGAAGCTTCAGCCCTTTCTTGCCTCCCCTCCTCTGCAACCTCCAAGAGGAGGCTGTTGATGTTTAGCCCTTGATTTTCAGGCCTAGAATGGGAGAGGCCTGCTCCTTGCCCCCTTTGCCTTTCTAATCTTCCTCCTTCCTTCTGCAAAGTCCCCAGCTCCCTTGAAGATCTGACCTCCCCCTTCATCATTATTACTGCTGCCTTCTCCCAGCTGGATCACTTCTCATTCACTGAAGATGGGGAAGCTTGGCTCACATCTGCTCTCTCCTCCCTGATTCCCACTGCTGTCTGTGAGGACTTGAATGTCCACTCAGACAACTCCGATGACACCACAGCCTCTGGGTGGGTCAGCTGCCTCGTCTCTGATGCTTCTTCCCTCCACACACACACTCTCAAATATTTGCTGACACCATGTAGACAATGGGCCCATTTAGCGAGGTTTCATTTATCTTTAAAACTATGATACCTGTAACTAGAGTGATTATATAATTTATTTTCCAAATGGGGACAATTTTATGAATGAAAGAGGATACTGAAATAAGATTATGTTACTTTTGGGAATATTTACTGATGACAAATTGGCTTTTGTACTAAGGCCCCTTAGTTTTTGAATACAAAGTAATTATATTCAAAAGCTATTTTCCAAAATAAACTTTCCTTCAAACAATTAAAAAACTTATATGTGTATATTGAAGAGACATTGAAACAAAAACTCTTCTCTAGTGATTATCTGCATATACAAAATAGGCAGAATAATTTTTCCTTGTACTTAGTTTCTTTGCTGAATCTCTCACTAGTAGTGTGTTTCACTAGTATCTTTAAAAAGAATTTCTTTTTTGAAAATAGTTTTAGTGTTTTGAGGTTTTTTTAAAAATTTATTTATTTATTTATTTATTTGACACAGAGATCACAGGTAGGCAGAGAGGCAGGCGGAGAGAGAGGAGGAAGCAGGCTCCCTGCTGAGCAGAGAGCCCAACGGGCCTCGATCTCAGACTCTGAGATCATGACCTGAGCCGAAGGCAGAGGCTTAACGCACTGAGCTACCCAGGCGCCCTGTTTTGAGGTTTTTTGAACAAATCTGTTTGCACTCACTTTTAAAGTAAAATTTATGGTTAGTGAATTTGAAATTGCTAAAACCCTTAATTGATTTTTCTCTGTAGACGTCAGTATTTTAGTTGACAATACCCTCTCCAGGTACTGAGACATTTGTGAGGCTTGAGGCAAATTCTGCTAAATGGATGATATTTTCTAATTCTTTCTGTAGATATTTTGCCCCACGTGCTGGCACAGGTATTATCTTTTTGCCTCCATTCATAGCAGCATCCTTTAACACACACTTTCATAAAACATGATTTGTCAAGTAAGTCATCTTTATTAATGATTCTTTTGAACACTCCCCCATCACACACAGATTTCATACCTTAATAGATGAATCCTTGGCAGAAGCTGGAAGTAAGAAGTGGTGCCCAACTAAACCCCGGCTTATGTTAATGCAGCTATTAATGATAATATCTGGTTAACAAATGAAAAACGTGGTGAAAATGCTCAAACTGGAGAGGGAGGGTCCCAGGGCAGCAGGCATAGACAGGGGCTGTCCTATCCCACTGACCACTCAGAAGTAGCTCCCTGGGTCTCTGTCTGGCAGCAAAGCAGTATTGCCAGAGGGCTCTTCAAACATACCACTGTTCAGCCTCCAGCCCCACGGACCTGATTCCACAGCTGTTGGAATGGGGCCTGGCAACCAGCATCATAGTCTCCCCAGGGATTCTAGGCTAGATCACCTTGGTCCTCCAGGGCTTTTCCTCGGCTGTTCCTAAAGCTACAGGACACAGGCACACGGTGATTCAGATAATCGAGAGGAGGGAGGGGAATCAGGAGTGGAGGTGCTGCTGCCGCATTTTCTCTGCACCCCTGTGGTTGTGTGGTTCCCGTGGGCCAGGGCTGAGTGCATAGCATGTGCTCTGCTGAATGGGAAGAGCAGAGGGCAGTCCTGCCACAAAGCCTGTGAACACTCTCCATGACACGGGCAGAATGTCATGGAGGTTTAAAACCTTTAAAACAAGCAGCTCCTACATTGTCACCGTAAAAATGAAATTTGTGAGGGTTATAGAATCCTAATCAGAAATAAAAATGGGGAAAAAAACTCCAGCTAAGCCTGTCATAAGTTCTGCACTCTACTCTCAACATTTATTTTGAAAACAATCGTCAAAATGTGAATCCCCCACCCCCTCCAAATGATGTGTTATTTTGCCTCATTCTATACACCTATGATCATCTTTCTCACTCCAGGTTTGGAAGTACGCAAAACCACACTGGCGAAGAATAGTAACAGCACATCCGGGCGCCAAGCCCCACGTGCCCTGCTGCCCCATAACGCGTTGGGGGCTGTCCCAGGGCCAGTCGGGAAAGCAGCGTTGGCTGGTGCTTCACCTGCTCGGAATTCAGTTCCGAGGCCGTGAGTTGAACTCTGTGCAAATGTTCTGGATGACCTTGGGGACGAATCTGTGCAGGTTGTCGAACTCATCCACAAAGAAGGAGTGGTGGTTGGCAGGGTGAGTGGCGATGACTTCCAGCTCATCCTGTGCAGCCCATGCGACACCTATCGCGTAGGTGATCACTCCTGTGGAAACAAAGTTCAGATGAAGCCAGTGTGCCCAAGAAGAGGCACTCTAAATGAACCGTTGCCTTTCTTTGCTCTCTTGGCTCTTGGGGTGCAAACAAATTCAAAATCAGAGATGTTCTCCAGAGCATAAACATCTATCTGCTCTACACTCACAGTCACCAGAATTGATATCGTTACTATCTCATAGGAGTTTATAATTTGGGGGAGGAAGAAAACCCAGATGAAATGGAGTAAAAAAATAAGATTTTCATGTCCACGGGCAGTAGAAGGGATGCTATTTTGGAACAAGTGAAACGATGCCACAGAGATGACATCATGTGGCACGCGCCTGCTCTACCTGTGTGTAGTCAAACGCAATCTCAGAGTTGTATTTATTTTTTAAAGATTTTTTTCTTTTTTAAAGGAGTCTCATGCTCCACTCACTAAGCCAGCCAGGCTCCCCTCAGTTTTATTCTATTATTATTTTTTTTTTAAGATTTTATTTATTTGACAGAGAGAAACACAGGCAGAGAGGGAACACAAGCAGGGGGAGTGAGAGAGGGAGAAGCAGGCTTCCCGCCGAGCAGGGAGCCCGATGTGGGGCTCGATCCCGGGTCTCCAGGATCATGACCTGAGCTGAAGGCAGTCGCTCAACCAACTGAGCCACCCAGGCGCCCCTATTATTTTTTTTTTAAGATTTATGTATTTAGGGCGCCTGGGTGGCTCAGTGCGTTAAAGCCTCTGCCTTAGGCTCAGGTCATGATCTCAAGGTCCTGGGATCGAGGCCTGCATCGGGCTCTCTGCTCAGCAGGGAGCCTGCTTCCTCCTCTCTCTCTGCCTGCGTCTCCTTCTGCTTGTGATCTCTCTCTCTGTCAAAAATTAAATAAAATCTTTAAAAAAAAGATTTATGTATTTATTTCGAGGGTGAGGAGAGGGAGAGGGAGAGAGAAACTCTAAGCAGACTGCCTGCTGAGCACGGAACCCAATGTAGGGCTCACTCTCACCATCCGGAGATCATCACCTGTGCTGAAACTAAGAGTCAGATGCTTAACTGACTGCACTACCCAGGTGCCCCTCTCCTCGTTTTAAATCCATCAAAAGTGAGTTCAAGATCTTCTTAACTAAAACAGTAGAATCGAGTTACTTTAGGCTTGAAGGTGACTTTACAAGCCATAAAATGCAATCTCCTTTCCAGCATACAAACCTTTGCACAAGGACCCGGAGAGATGGTGACCAGCCTCTGCTCCATCACTGATGTGAAGACAGGTTTTCAAGATAAGGGAGTGATCAACAGAGCTGAACACTGAGGTCACATGAGATTAAAACAAAAATGTGCTCATTGGATTTACAAAAAACCAAGACACTGGTGTTTTGGTGAGAGCAGTTTCACGGGTGCAGATGCCAAAGAAACCAAATGAATTGCTGTGAGTTGAGAGTGAAAAAGAAACGAAGGTGTGGGCACAGCACATAGAGCTAACCCCTTCTGGAAGTTTGGCTGTAGGTGAGAAGGAGGTTAGGTGGGAAGTGGAGCAGAACGTGGTGTCAGAGTTGGTTTTGCTTTTTAGGGAGCGATCCAAGTGTTTTGTCTAGATGCAAATGGGAAAGGGTGCAGGGGTTTCTAGTGCAAAGGGGCAGGACTGCAGTGGGGAGCAAGAGCCCCAGGCAGGGAGAGAACAGACTCAAAGATTAGGCCTCTGTTCTCAGTGGAGATTGTCTGGTGGATGGTTCTTGATTGGGGTGCGGACAGCTGGTCAGCAGGGACTTGCCCTTACTCTACAAAAGCCTGTTCCCGTGCCACCGGGAGGCTGGCAGGGTTGGCTCAGCTACGTGGCCATGAAACAGAGGGGAGAGCCATGGGTGCTGTGGCCTTCCTGCGAGCCACCCGTAGCAGCCCCTGCCGCCATCTCCTTGCCAGTGCCCTGTTCTGCTGATGGGACAGCCATCCACACCTCGCATGGTTCTGGCCCTTAGCTGCATCTAAGCTGCCAGTCCCTTCTCTCACCTCGCCAGTGTCTTTTCTCTGCATATCGTCTACATTGTTGTCTACGAATGCTAGCATGGGACTTAAACATGCTGCCCAGTGGCAGAGGGAACAGATTTACTGCAGAACACGGCTGAGATGGACTAAGTCCTCATTTTTGCACAGATTGAAAAGCTGTCCCTCACCCAATAAAGACGACACAAACAGTATTCGAAATTTGGCTTTTCAGATCCTCGAGTTCACCCTTATAGAGATGGTCGGCCAGCCCTGCTGTGGGCACTCCTAGGGACAAAATGCTCATTGTCTCCATGTAACTTGCCTCTATTGGTCCTAGTTCTTTAAAGCTTCTCAGGACATCTTCCTCAGTCTTCACTTCTCCTGATGAGGAGGCCAAGAATACCCTTTGGGTGAGGCCAGTGGAAGTCCACTTAGCAAAACGAGTAAGAGTGGGGCTGAACATGAGCTGAAGACAGATGTTTGGAGATAGCAAGAGAGCTCCAGGCTTGTAGCCAAGAGCTGGCCCACCTGGCTCTGCCCACACACTTTGGAACTTTGAGTGGGTTGCTTCTGAGCCTTGAACCATCTTCACTCTGCTGACATGAGCCCAAGGGATGCTGGGACTGCCGGCATGCAGGCCATCCATGGTCTTGCCATCGTGAGCCCACCCCATAGGCTCTATAAGGATAAATCGCTGCTTGAAACTGCTGTCTGCTTACTTTGGTTTCTAGAAGGCAGAACTGCTGGTCCATGAAGGCTTGTTTATTTTTACCCCTCCTTGTTTAGGATTCAGAGCAGCTTTAAAGAATACTAAAAAAAATCCTGCAAACTGACAGAAATTAAATGCAGACAAAGAGAAAAACAAGCCTGGACCCGAATGAGTCTTATACATTAGCACTTATCTATGGGCCTTGGGTGTTCGCTGACAACTTGGTTTACTTTTATTGTCATTACTATTATTATTATCACTTGGGGGTTTTCTTCCAGTTGTTGGTATTTTCCATGATATTTTATGGTACTTTTGAAAACAGTGATTTTCTAAACACTTACAAAAGTATTTTTGCCCATTTTTCATGGTCCTAAACTTTCTGTTGCTCTTCTACAAATTTTTACTTGGAAATATCTTTTAATATTTTGGATGAAAATTTCTTCTCCTCAAAACCCCCAACATCAGTTGCTTACAAAAAATAGTACTTATCTTTGAAAACACTAGTTTTCTTCAAATTTCTAACACAATTTGGTGGTCTTCAGTGGAGATTACAATAATGAGTCAAATTCCTTTTTTAGTGTGTTACACCTTCGCATGTAAGGCCTCAGAGCATCGGATATAATGGAGAAGGTTGATGTTCCCAGTCATCTGTAGGTCTGGGTTTGCCATGATCCTTGGGAAACTGCCTTGGGACTCCTTGCCTTTTCCCTTCTTAGCTGCTCAGAGAGGCTGGTAGTGTTTAACAACACCCCTAATATGTTCCCTGTGGTTTTGGACATTTTATTATGTGGTAGACAAAACCAGTGCCTAAAAAGACAGCCCCTCCCTGTCCCGCTGGTCCACCACACCCCAGAGATGCTCAGCAAGACCAGCTTACCCTTGTGATGGGCAACCATGGCTGGTATGCGGACATCATCATAGGACCTCCCATCAGTGATGAGGATCATTAACTTCCTCTTGTTGGGCTTGGACTTCTTGAAGAGCTGTTCCAGGGCATAGTTGATGGCAGCGCCTGTGCTGGTCCCACCGCTCCAGTAGCCCACCCTCTTGATGGCATTGAGGATGTCGGACTTGGTTCTGTGAGCGTCAAATCCAAATTCCAGCCTCTGCTCGTAGGTGTACTGTACCGCCCCAATTCGCGTGTCTGTTTCTGAAATCTCAAACTCCTTGCTGATGTTGGCCACAAACTGGAGAACTGTGCGGAAGTTGCCCGTCCCCACACTGCTGGAGCCATCGATGACAAAGCCGATGTCGGCTGAGTTCCAGCAGGTCTTGCTGCAGGCCAGGCGGTCAGTGTCACAGAATCGCTTCACCAGGGGCTGCACGGTCTTGTGGAGGCTGAACCAGCTCTGCACATTGAGCGAGTAGAAGCCATTCGTTCTGCACACAGCCTGCAAGACAGAGGGGAGGGGTACTTGCCCGCTTGCGTGTCGAATTCTCCAGGTGGTCATCATGACCCTAGCCAGGGCAGGTGAAGAAAGAAGTAAACAGACTTGTTTTCTGCACTCTTTTTCCTACAGCTCTTTTTCTACCTTGGTCCACCCAGTTAGATGCCCACTGGGGTCACCCCTGGACCTACTCCTACTTCCTCGGCTGGGTCTCTGCTTTAGGGGAGAGCCATCGGTGAAGCAAATCCTCAGAGAGGGGTGAATCATTGGTTTCAGCTTCATATTTATGCCCTCTGGGCCCCTCAGGTCATTTGTACTGGGAGCTGGCCATGAGACTGGCACTGGTGGGCACCAACATCAGAGAGGATTAAACAAAGCTTTTATTCTGATCGGGAAAACAAGACACATAAGAAGTAGCTATAGGAGGGGCGCGTGGGTGGCTCGGTTGGTTGGGCAGCTGCCTTCGGCTCAGGTCATGATCCCAGGGACCCGGGATCGAGCCCCACATCGGGCTCCCTTCTCGGTGGGAGGCCTGCTTCTCCCTCTCTCACTCCCTCTGCTTGTGTTCCCTCTCTGGCTGTATTTCTGTCTGTCCAATAAATAAAATCTTAAAAAAAAAAAAAAGAAGTAGCTACAGGAGAGTTTCCAGAGCAGCCCTGCACCCCACAAGGGCTCCCACACATTGTCAGGAGTCCCACTAGATGTTTTTGGAGAGGTTCTCTCATGAACTCCCAACCTAACCCTACAAGATGGATATAATCCCCCTTCATGAAGGACCAGACAGAGGGCCCGCTGCGAAGGGACATCACTGAGTTCCCGAGACTGGAACATAGATCCCTCTGCCTTCAAAACGCCAGCTCTGTCCTCCAGACAACCCTGCCTCCAGACAAGGAATATTTATTGACTTGTGCCCAAGTTTGACCCAGAAAAAAGGCAGCTGCAAATAAACATGGAGAAACCTGGCCTCTGTGCCCCTGGAAGGGACCAGGCTTGTGTTCCTCAAGTGAAGTGTGTTCTTGCCGCTGTCTCTCTGGGGGTCACGTGGAGAGTCACAGACCTGGTGACTATACATGAAGTTGTAGAATTGACAATTTATTTTAAAACAAGAAATGACTTAAAAATGTCCTAGGAAATATTTTTAATTGGCTTGCAAAACCCTAAAAGAGGTTTATAAATCTTTCTATGGTCTTGGTGTTATTTGAGATGAGTGTCCTGGCTGAGCTGAGTTCTTAGCCAATGGACGGAGTGGACGGAGTCCCAGCAGGTACTGGCTGAGGTCATGGAGGGAGAGGGCAGGAGACACTGGGCATGTTAGGACCACTCTCCAGAGGGCCTCAAGAGTAATGGGGGACAATGAGGGGTTTGGAGCAGGGACCACATAAGATTGGAAGAGCTCATCATCAGCATGACTGGGCTTCACTGTGAAATCTACACCAAACTGGGGAACCCCAAGAGGGAGACAGACTAAGGGTAGAGTGCTAGCTTGACCTGGGGAGATGGCACTGGGAGCTGATGGTGCTCCTGGGATGACTCTGAGCCTCTGGGACAGCTGTGGGGCCCTAGAGGAAGAATGAAATTAGTGGGAAGTTGAGGCACTTAGGTTTTTACAGTCAGATTTAAGGTTCTTCAGGATATCGGGTGGAGAAAAGCCAGTTGGCTGGAACAGGTGGCTAGAGAGCTCAGGAGAGACCGGGGCGGGGGGCAGGATAAGGTGTCTGCTGCTGGCGAGGGAAGGCGGGAGCTGTAGCCTGGGAGGGACTCCACAGGAAAAAGTCCAGTGAGAGATGACCAAGAACCGAGTCCGGGGAAGTCTACGTTTAGGGTGCAAGACAGGAAAGAGGAGAGAGCAAATGAAATAGGAGCCACACTGTGTCCTGAAGTCAAGGGAGATGAGGATTTCAAGGATGATCAAGTGGTCCCCAGCTTGGTATGGTGCTAGAGGCTGAGCCCTACCAGATCTGGAAACAGACTATTAAAGCTGGAAGGGCATCAAAGACTAGTCAGGGCAAGGCATTCCCTTTCTTCTCTTCATCCCTCCCTTCCTTTCTTTTCTGAGCTGGGGCCTTTTCTTTGGCGGCAGGTTTATGTGAAGTCCCCCTGTGTAATGGATAGAAAAGGTGAGGTCCTCTGGTGCAGTGGGCGCAGAGGCCTTGGTCCCCATCTGTCCTGCCCCTATGTGCTGCCAGCTTTCTCCACAGAACCCTGGAGCAGGGTTTAAAAACCTCATCTCCCTGACCTGATCAATGCCTTCCTCTTCTTATGTATCAGGTTGTTTGATTTGCAGTATGTGTATGGGTGAGTCTATGTGTGCCGAATGCGTGTCGTGTGAAACCCTGCTGGGCTGCCTGGTGGAGGTGCCCTGGGGCTGTGGGAGGAGCCTAGGGAGCCTCTATCTGAGACCTCAGGGCCACTGCTCCTCCTGAGGCACTATTGCTGGCTTCAGTTCACCAGGGCAGTGTGGGGAGTTGCTCTGAGAGGGTGATTCCAGGTTCCAGACTTCCTAGCCCCTCCCTGGAGGCTTCCCTGCCTCAAAGTAAGGTCTGTGGCCGTTTGAAGGCACAAGAACAGTCTTGATGACTGTTGACGGCTGTGCGAGGTGAGCGGATGCTGACGTTGGGCAGGTCCCTGGGGCAGTTGCGTACCTTATTCGAGAAGTTGGGCTCCGTCACATACTGCTTCTCATTCTCAGTGGCACCTTCAACAGTGATGAAGAAAATGTTGATTCCTGACTCTCTCGCGAACCTCGAAGCCTCCTCTACCTTGTCTGTGGGCCAGCCGTCCACAATGACCACGGCCACGTTGGGAGCAGCGCCTCTGTTCCCATTAGCTTTGGAAAAGAAGTTCTTGGTCACGTAGGAGATGGCCCTGCCTGGAAGAAACAGAACTGTGCTTGAAGTGACTGATCACATGGCTTGGAAATACAGGCGGGACCCCAGAAGCTTCCAGAGGGCCAGAAAAACCCTCTCATGCCCTCTCTTTGTGTGTTTGTTTCTCTTTTCCCTTTTTTTTTTAACCCCTTTTTTTGTATTTTGAGATGTACAGTTCAGTGGTCTATGCACATTTACAATGTTGCACAATCATGATTGCCATTGTTCCCCTCCGTCGTTTCACTTCAGGCCTCTCATTTCTAATTCTCTATTATTAAAAAAAAAAAAAAAAAAAGTCTTAGAGACCAGCAAAGAGATGAGAAAGACTTTCATGGGAATAAGAGGGTCCTTTCTTTGCCTGGGTGCTGGACATGCACAGAGCTCTTTCTGGGAGCATGGGGTAGGAGGGGCTGGCCTGGAGGGACAGGAGCCTCTTCGTGGCCTCCTGCAGCGGGGGGTTGGCCAGCCCAGTGCTTCAGCAGCTGTGGGAGATGGAAGGGTGTATTCATGGGCAGTGGTGTCTTCTGCCCAGTTCCACGCGAGGGGCACAGGTCCGGCTGGCCAGGGAAGTGCGGTACTCACTGAGAACTGAGGGACTGTGTACCAGCCTTGGCTATGTGGACCCAGGCTGGTCACTCCAGATTTCCATTTCAGTGGAAAGCTGCAGCTGGGAGGTATAACGGAGCCGCCAACATGGCCTTCCAAAGCACCTGTTTCACACTGTCTGGGACCTCAGGAATTTTTCAGTAAAGGAGGGGAGACAGCTGTCCCAGTTTACTGGGCCTCTCCCAGGTTAAGTGCTGAAATCTCATTTGCTCCTAGGTAAACTGGGATGACCAGATCACTGTAGAGTTAGCATAACTCCATATAATAAGGCAAGGCTCTTAACCCAGGTTCTGTGGACCCTTGTGGAGCATTGGGGGTGGGGGGGTGTATCCACAAATCCCCTGAAATTATATGCAATATTTTGTATATGTAATTATTTAGGTAGAAGGGTAGCTTTCAGGGGATTCTCAAAGGGGCCCTCAATCTGAAATTAATCTAAAGTCTTAAGACTTTAGGACTAACGTCATTGGCCTCAATGGTTTTTGGTTTTGGCTGGGATCCTGGTTCCTCTGGCCAAATCTTAATGTATCTTAATGTAAATCTTAATGTAAAATGTAATCTTAACATAGTAAATGAAAGGATCAAATAGTTATGTATGTAGGAGCTGGAGAAATGTCTTGGAGACCTCACATGATCTGGCTGCACAGAGCAGAGCTGCTAAGGAGAAACAGCTGCTGAGAGCGGCCCTCACAGCCAAGGGATAATGTCCCTGAAGACCCAGTCCCCTCTGGCTGAACGTTAGATGCCTGTAAACCGAGCACAGCCCTGGGTCCACCCAGCCTTAAATCTGGAGGTCATGGTCCATTAGTGCTCGATCCACCTTCCAGCATGTCTTGAAAGCTGAGGCCAGAAATCTGGAAAGCACATTGTTGAGACTCCCTTGCAGCTGCAGCCCTGGATTGGTGCTATTTTCATGAATCAATGTGCCCACATGAGATTTAGAAGATGGAAGCAAGGCAGAGACTCTACTATTTCTGTTGCTGAGAATCTGAGAGTACTTGATTTCTCCGGGCAGAGCTCGAGGAACCCATGTCTGGTCTCTAGTTTTGTTGCTATTGAAGTGGGAGGGTGCTGAACATGCATTTTGTGGGTGTGAGTGGAGCAGGCAAGGCGTGGTTTGGGGGCTGACTGCTGTAGCAGAAACTTCCAGATTGTGGTGGCTTCCTGGCTGAGTCAGGTTCCCAAGAGGCTGTGCTGGCAGAATTGAGAATGTGATTTCCTGATCTTGGAAGAGACAGCAGATCCTTAGAGGTCTGGGTCCTACAGGAAGCCATCAGAAGTCATCTCTCAAAGTTCGGCCTCGAGCTCATTTCTTCACAGCCCTTTTGATTATTTTCAAAATCATTTAGTACGTAGGAATAAATCCTTTTCTGCTTCAACCAGCTGAAATGGATCCTGTTCTCTGAATTCAAACCCTCATCAGAACAGGGCAGAGACAGAATATATTAACCCCTGCAAAAGGTATATGATTTTATTAAGACACCACTCAGTCCCATCAAGGATATAGAGTGTCTTCTGACGTTTCCATTTCATTCCATGATACATTACTGGGCTGTCACTAAATATTCAATTGGAAAGAAATCAGAAATCAACTCTATCATGTTTTCAGTGAGGTGGTATGGATCTGGGGTCCCGGATAGCAGTGACTAGGCCAATGTTTGTATAGCATTTTTCAAAGGCTCTTCATTTGCCAGATATTACTATACTGGTCTACAGAGCTGCACACTGTGGTGGGGAGGGAAAAAAACAGATTTACAATAACTTCAAAGATGTTCGTGCAAAGACAGTTCTGTGTGCTCTCCATGCCCAGCTACGGTGGCTCACTTACCCATTTCTTTGGATGTTGATGATTCCAACAGGTTCCCTGAGAAGTAGACAGCCCTCCCAGTGCCCACAAAGCCAGACTACCATTTAGAATTGGTTCGTTGGCATAGGCTCACTGGCAGCCTTTGAGCTTGTTTAGTGTGAAACCATTTCCCAGTGCCCGGTGAGCCCACTGAGGGCTAGACTTGGACTTCTGGTAAACCTGCTACACCACCTACTAGCCACCAAGGCTCAGACATCTCAGGAGACTCAGCTTAAAACAAAGAACCGGTCTCTGTTTGTATAGTCATCACTACAATAGGAGCTTATTGGAAGAAGATCCCTAAGGAGCACTGTGGAGCTTTCTGAATGGAATTGGCTATAACATTTAATGTTACATGGCTAATGACTTGTCAGCCAATCAGGAAACAGTATAACAGCTGCCCTACTTGTCCCAAAGAAAGCTGCCAACACGAGGAACCCGGCATGCTGGGACTCTCTGGCATATGTGTGACGTTGATTCTTGGCCCTAACTTCATGATAATACTTTAGAAAAAATACAGATATTCTGAGTCATTTCTCGGATTATTATTATTCTTCCCTCTTCCTTATTGTATGTTAGGAGACATTCACACAGAGGGAGAACTGTGGAAGCAAAATAGAATGATCTGAATTCGGATTGCATACCTGCATTAGAAAGCCCTCCTCTCTGGGTGATTTTCTCGATGGCAGCCTTCAGATCCCGGGAATTCATGTGCGTCCTGAGGTGAAACTGGGCAGCAGGGTTGTCTCTTAAGAGTGAGCATGAGAAAAATTAGCTGGAAAGTTATCTTTGGACGAAAGCAGAAATCAGAGTTGATTCTTTTATATACAAATAGAAGGGAAGCCACTTCAAAGCCTTAAGCTGTGTTTTATAAGATGCCCCAATGTAGACAGAAGTAATGGTGAGAGGGGAGGGCTGGGGTCCTCCTCAGTGAGTGCAGAGAAAAGTGGTCTGTCCCAGGACTTAGGGTTCTAGTTTCAGGTGTGCTGCTTCCTCGCTGTGTGGCCTTGGGAAGTCACTTAACTTCTCTGGGCTTCAGTTTCCTCATCTAGCTAAAAGCCAAGATAGCATTCATATTGCTAAAAAACAGAACAATTGGGGCGCCTGGGTGGCTCAGTTGGTTAAGCAACTGCCTTCGGCTCAGGTCAGGATCGAGCCCTGCATCGGGCTCCCTGCTTGGCGGGAAGCCTGCTTCTCCCTCTCTCACTCCCCCTGCTTGTATTCCCTCTCTAGCTGTGTTTCTCTCTGTCAAATAAATAAATAAAATCTTAAAAAAAAAAAAAACAACACGACAATTGTCCAGTGGGATTTTGCAAATGTCAGGGTGTCCCCACCCTACCCCAGACCCTCCTCTCCGGGGAAAAAATCCCAGATGAAAGCTACTCCCTGGATTACCCCTACACTGGGATTTTGTCTTAACTGTGGTGTTTAAGAGAAGACATCCCTTCATTTTTCGTTTAATGGTTCTTGTGGGAATATTCAAATTATACACAAAAGGTTAACATCTATTAATCAAAAGGTCAGCTGGAGAGGAGGTGGGGTAAATTAAGTAGAGAAATAGAAGGTAAATCTGTAGAGGGGAGTGTCTGCAGGTAAGCTGGGTGGACATGTAGGAGAACAGATGGGCAGAGTGTGTGGAATGTGTTTTATGACCACGTGGGAAGGGGGCCAAGAAGGAGATGGCTCTGTCAGGCCCACGATGAAGTGGGGACACACAGTAAAAGCACATCTCACAAAGCACTGACATTTAGCTATCAGGAAGGCTTCGAGTGTGGCCTCTAGTGTCTCATGGGACCCCACACTCCAAAAGATCCTGCACTTGGTTCCCTGCTCTAATGCTGCCATCTTAAAATCCTTAATGCTTGAAATTAGGGCTCTGCAAATTATGTAGCGGGTCATCCCTGAAGGTGACTAAGCCTCCAAGAGGAGAGAAAAGCCTCTTTCTAAAAAGTAGACCCCACATCCAGTGTGGGGCCCAATGAGGGGCTTGAACTCATCACCCTGAAATCAAAACCTGAGGTGAGATTGAGAGTTGGCTACTTCATCAACTGAGCCACCCAAGTGCCCCACCCCTACATTTGCTTCCTTCCTTCCTTCCTTCCTTCCTTCCTTCCTTCCTTCCTTCCTTCCTTTCTTTTGTTTTTTTCTTTTTTCCTTTCCTCCCTCCCTTCCTCCCTTTTCCCTCCCACCCTCCCTCCCTCCCTTCCTTCTTTCCTTTCTTTCCTTTCTTTTCTTTCTTTTTTCCTTTCTCTTGGAAAAGACTTTTAAAAGCAACTTTTCCACAAATGAGGAATAGGTCTCGGGAGAAGCACCTGTAGTTAGTTTAGGTGGCAATTCCAAGGACACTTACAATGGGTTCTTAGCAAGTCCATTGGGGGACCTGGCCGTGTGGTCACCAGGAAACCAGCTCCTGAGAGGAGATATCCTCCCCCTCTTTCCCTACTTCCCTCCCCTGCTCCACCCCCATTTTCTAACTTTTCTAGCTATCTCCAAGTGATCTCTGTCGGAGGAGAACTCCTGGAGGCTGGAGGTGTGACCCTCTTCCTCCACTTAATTAGCAGATATGAGGGACATGGGCTGGGTCTTAGACAAAACTAAAGCAAAATGCCCAGCAGGCATACTTATCTCTGTGAGAGGGGACCGGAAGGAAGGACGACGGGCTCCCTTTGGGGAAGACAAGGGAAGTTTAAAAGAAGCTCAGGGAGATGGGTGTTGGGGCCCAGATGAAAAGCAAGGATTCAACAGAAACAACGACAGATGACAAATCCAACCGCAGAATGGGGAAACGTGGGAGTGTTAGCTGAGCTTGACCTCCTCTCAACCTGTGTGCGGGGGTGAAGCCTCATGAGCTGGGACCTCAGTAACACAACCCCTGCGCAGGTTATAGGGAAGAGGAATCACACAGAGAGGGAACTCTATTGCTTTCACTGTTGTATTTTTCTTTCCTTCTAGGACAATGGCTGTCAGGTCTATAGTCTTTATAGACCAATATCAATGAAGGCTGAGCCTGCCCCCTAGCCATTAAGACTCAAAACCTGGAGTCCATCTTTGCTCATCGTCAGGCCTGTGAGTCCTGTCTGTGAAGTCCTGTGAGTCCCTCCATCTACCATCACTTGCTCTTAGCCCTCCTTCGTATGTCTGCAGTGACCCTCTGAGTTCAGGCACCCTACTTCTTGCTGTTTTTATTAGAAGAGTCTCTATTTGGTCTCTGCAAAGCCAACTGTATGCATAGTTAGCTAAAAAATATACACCTCTTCTTCTCAAAAATTTTCAGAGGCTCCCATTCTTAAACTTCATATTTTGGCTTTCAAAAACCCATCAATAATTAACTTCCAACCCGTCACATTCATATGGTGCTCTCTTTCTCTGTCTCTGTCCATCCCCCTCCCCCAACTCTCTCAGGATAGCCTATATTCCAGGCAGAATGAGCTGCTATTTCCTGGTTTTCTAGCTTTGTATCCTTGCTCATCAATCCCCTCATCTGGAAAACCCAAAGTGTGCCTGCCCTCTAGTGCCAGCTCCCTGTCACCTGCCCCCTCCCCAGCTGACTCTGTGTCTCTCACCCACAACACCTTACACAGTCCAGAGCACCTGCAGGCTCTCAGTGAACAGCACTGAATGAACACAAAAATTTTTCTTTCTTCTTCTGTGCATCTCTGCCTCTAAGTGCTGGTATTGCCCAGGGTATATCTCCCTCATGCCCTCCTCTTCAATGTATGCACTTCCATGGGAGAACTCATCAACTTTGGTCTCCTGGGCTTCAGAGACCATTCACTTTGCCGACAGCTGTCCAGCGTATGCTGGCTGGTTTTCTCTTCAACCCCAGACAGACATAAAATGACTCCCGTCCATCTCCATCCAGGATGCACTGGGTGATGCCTGGAGGTGGTCCACAACACCTCAGGTCTGCTATTTCCAGGACTGAAGTCATATCTTCCAGATCTGCTCTATTCAACCACCCATAGTCCCTTCTGTATTCCCTCCTCCAACTCACTGTCATCCCAGCAGAATGAATCCTGGACACCTTCTGACACCTTCGTCAAATGCCATGTCCTATCAGACCACCCTCTTCAATATCTCTTGTCTCTCTCGCATCCTTTCCAGCTTCATGTTTGGACTTCGATCTTCACTTTCTTGAACTATTGCAATAGCCTCCTACCTGGTCTTCCCAGAGCAGCCTCTGCAGGGGAACTTTTATTCAATAAGCTGTTTTGCTGATCAGAGGAAAATTAACCTGGGAGCTAACAATACCTCTTCCATGGGGGCCTAATTTTCTATTTGTAATTTTTTGCCCTTTCTCTTAAAGTATATAAGTATGTAAGTATGTAAGAAGTATGTAAGCTTCAGAGTTCCCAAAGTCTCGATCTTCCCTTGGTGACCAAGTAATATGAACTTTCTTGGGGCCTAAAAAATAAAATATGAGTTGAGCCAAAACAAAATATTATTGACTATAAAATGAAAAAGTGTAAAATTGATATTGTCAATAGTAAGTATGTAATTATCTACCAAACACGACACAATATCCACTTCATTAATTGCAAAATTTTAACTCCTAAAACTTGAATACATTTGAAAATGATTTGCAGGTTAGATTTTATCCCTTGCAAGATTTCCCGAGTCTGTCTGATGATTGTGAAGAAATCATAGCTAATCATAAGGTGTTGCTCATACACAAATAAAAAGCAAAAATATAGCATTTTTTTCAAAAGTTTTTCCAGAAAAAAGTGTATTTAAATGTAGAACTTAGTCACTTAGTCACATCCGTGGCATTCTCTGGAATGCTGCTCAGGAGGCTGTTTTAATATTGATCACTTTGCAGAGCAATCGATTACCTGTCTCTTTCCCATACTACATATACAGCCAAGTCTCCCTATTTGCAGTAGTTACATTCTATAAAGTTGCTGCAAACATCAAATTAGCAAATACTGAGCCATTGCTCCTAGGGGAAATACTGGCTTAGGTTCCTGTGGGCCTCCGGTCATGACATTTTCATCAGTACATCGATATATAAACTTGTTTTATGTACATTTCTGTTAGAAGACACCTAATTTAATGTATATTTCTTAAAAATAATCACATGCAATATTTCTGTTTAATAAAACACCAGCTGGGGGGCGCCTGGGTGGCTCAGTTGGTTGAGCGACTGCCTTCGGCTCAGGTCATGATCCTGGAGACCCGGAATCAAGCCCCACATCGGGCTGCCTGCTCAGCGGGAAGCCTGCTTCTCCCTCTCTCACTCCCCTTGCTTGTGTTCCCTCTCTGGCTGTGTTTCTCTCCGTCAAATAAATGAACAAAATCTTTAAAAAAAATAAATAAAACACCAGCTGGGACAGTTTTAACAGCTTTCTGACCTTAGGTAATGTTACTATAAATTTCTTCAGCTTTTAGCCTCCATTATGTTTGTTTTCACATCAGTTGTCACTTCATGAATTCTTAAGTTCAGCTACTTTTCGGTAGCTTCATCAGGCATCCTAGTTATTACTTTGGCACTTTCCAGAGGAGACTCATGTACAGATCAGTGATTTTCCTCTTTCCTTTTCTGAAAGCACTGAATCATTGGTTCATTGACATTGACCTCATGCCTGAAGGAAACTTACTGAGCAGGTGCCATTTCTCCATAAGCACCTCATAGCCTTCTTGTGCTTGCAACACTAGAGAACATTCCAGCACTATACTTGGGGGCCATTTAAAATTGTGAAATCACCAATGAAAAGCCCAAAAATAGGGAAAATGTGGCACTAAATAGATTGTGATGAAAAGACTTGTTAACAGTATGGGTGCTGAAGCGGGAAGGCAGAGCATTGTCTTGTTTGACCTTGGTTGGGACCATGGGTCAAGCAGCCCAGATGCCACCCCCTTGCCATGCTAGTCTGCAGATGGCTATAAACATGCCATGAGCATTTCTTTGCAAATATGGAAGCCACAAGTCATGAAGATCGACTGTTACCCGTTTGAGAACAGGCTCTCTGTCCTAGGGTTTCCTACCGCTAGTACTTAGCATACAGGGGATTAAATAGGTAATTATGGAATAAATAAATGAAGAAAGCTCAAATGTCCTCTCCTTTCTTGGCTCCTCCTTCCTGGAGTTGAAGACTCTGCTATTCAGCTCCACACTGACCCTTCTCTTCCTTTATTACATCATAGAGGTGGATGCATCCATATGCAGAGGCAGACAGATGAGCTATTCACACCCCAATGAATAGATGCTTTTAGTCTTATTTAATGTTATTTCTTTTAAAAATATTGCCTCCCTTACTAGATGGTGAAGTCTTGAAGAACACAATTTCTACCATGATTGTTGATTTATTTTTAATGGACTGAAAATTTGGATCAGAGGACCTCTGAAACTCTCCCGTTGCTAAAATTATTATCAGGGAGGGACAAAGCTACTGAGCCATTCATCAAGGGACTTATAGACAAATATAATCAAACCACTTAGAAGACTTTTACATTGTATCCACTGCAAATGACATAGAGCTTAGCGCATGGTAAACACTCAATAAATCTTTGTTAAATTGAAATGTAGTTAAATCCTAGGAATGAACCATACGTCTTTAACTGAAAACTAGCAGCTCTTGGTTTCAGAACACATTGCTGTGTGTATCCTTTTTCAGGATATATGGGCTGGCAGCCTGACACCCTCTCCAGGTTACTTTTCAGAGACAGAGACTTGTTAAAAAGTCAACTGTGTTTCTATCTAAGCAAACTTCTAATTTGTAATCTTATTACAAGATCTCATTAAAAGAAAACATTATTCCCCCTCAGCGATATCCATGGTTTCCTTTGCAGATACAGGAGAAAATAAATGAAAGTTTATAGCCCAAGGAGAAAATAACCAATTGTACTGTTTGGAAGAGAAGCTAAATGATGAGAGATTAGAGGGAGTGAGACTGTACATGGAAAGGAATAACTGATGCAACAGGAAATGACTCCCCTGTGAGTGCTAAGAAACAAGAAGAATGCCTGGCAGAATGGTCCCCGGTGATCCCAAGGAAGGCTTGGTACCTGGGGGCAGGTCACGGGGATGGATGTCAGTGTGTTCAGGCCTCCCTGATGGTAAAACTCGCCCGCGACACCTGTTCCAGTCCTGAGGAACCACTTCTCCTCCTGGCAGCAGCTTAGGTCAGTAGGTCTGTGCTGGAGGTGCACATCTTTGTTTTAAACGAGGGATCCAGGTGAATCTTATCCTCAGCAACGTTTGGGGAACTCCGGAGTCTAAAAGACTTATGAGGCCCCTTCAGTTAGAGCTCCAGAGGCCCCTGCATTGTGGCCCTGTGCTGTGTGGACATCTGAGAGCCACCCTGGAGTGCACGGACCCCTGAGCTCACAGGTCTGTACCTGCGTCACAAGGCTCGGAAGCACCGCCCACACTGTGTGAGCCTCTCACGTGAGTTCTGTTAGCAGAGACACACTAACTGCTCAGATCTCCTATATATAGCACCAACTTTTCAAAACTGTTTCCTCCCACCTTGACATTACAATAAAATCACCTGACTATATTGAATCTTATTTTCTTAAATGCTAAAATGTGATAATTTAGGGGCTTAGTCACTGAGATGAGCCATGCCTGTGGAATTGGGAGGGTGTTCCAGCGTGACCTGGCTGCCCAAGGACATGCCAGGAGCTGCAGGCTGCGCGGCAGACTTATTCCTTGAGTGCATCACCTGGCTCTGAACTAAAATGAGTTTGCTCCCCCCCCCCCCAAAGGACTGAGCAGCTCCGGTCACCCCCGTGGCCCGGGCCAACCTGCCGAGGGACTCGGTACAACTAGCCCCTTTTGAAAGGACGCTGGTCCTACATTTCTTAGGACCCGAGATGGGAAGCAGGGTCTTATAGTCAAATTTTGTTTTAGATGAATGGTTTTTTGTAAATTAATAAGAATGCAATGCAGCCACCAAAAAGTAGAAAAATTAACCTGTATATCTCTTCCTGTGAGGAGTAGGGAGTGTGGCCCTGTGCTGTGTGGACATCTGAGAGCCACCCTGGAGTGCACGGACCCCTGAGCTCACAGGTCTGTACCTGCGTCACAAGGCTCGGAAGCACCGCCCCAGGGAATATCTGCAACAGACTCCGCGCTTGGCACTTCCTGACCTCGGGCATGGGCCCGACCCTGGGGACGGCGTCAAAATGTAGATTCTGATTCTACAGTCCAGAGTGCGGTCTGAGGTTCTGACTTCCAAGAACCTCCCAGATGATACTGTGGACAACACGTTGAGTAGCAATATCTTGGGGGATGCTGTAAGAATCAAGAAAATCAGCAGTGGGCTGCCAGTGATAAGAGGGAGAACAAGTAAGAAGAAGTCTGAACAAAGCATGAGAAAGGAGGTAGAGAAGGACAAGGAGGAGGAGGGGGCCCAGAGCCAGGAAAGGATTCACTGGATGACAGCTCAGGCCTGTGGGAATCGCTGTGCCCGCACTCTCTGTTTGCACAATGGGATCACCTGGGAGCTCTGAAGATTAATGATGCCTGGGTCTCATACTCAGGAATTCTGACTTAATCGATCTGAGGTTTGGTTTGGGAATTGGGACTTTTCCAAAGCTCCCCAGGGGGTTCTAACGTGCACCGAGGCGGCCATCTGCTTCTCTAGCAGAATGATCTCAGGGGAGCCCTGTGATAAGCCCAGGCAACAGGCGATGGGGGCGGGAGGGGAGCTGTGAGTGGAGGTGGTGGAAGTCAAGTGCAGTCCTGGTTTTATTTGTACCTCTGGGAGGACTCAATGGGGAGGAACAGAAAAAGCATAGGAGTTTTGGGTAAATGTTATTCATGGCTCACTCAGCCTTGAGACTGTGTCCCTGAAGATTGGCTCAAGGCCTCACCTGCCTGTCTCTTAGGGTGGAGGGCAGAGGCACTGTCTGTGCCCTAAGGCCCCCGGAGAGCCAACGACAGGCTCTGGGAGCCTGTTAGTTTTTCTAAAGGCAGTGGAGGGCGACAGAAGACTGGGGTAGACACTGGAGGGATGTGGGCTCCGGACGGCGAGGCCACTCGACCCCTGGGAAGCTGAGCTATCTCTTACCCTCTTGGCAACAGGTTAGAATTACAGACTAAGACACCAGCTCCTGGGTATTTACAAGATTCTGGTATACTAAGTCTGGGATGGGGCCCGGGCCTCACCATTTTTAAAGCTCCCTAGGTAATGCCAGTGTGAAATTAGGACCTTCTTGCACTGAGCCCCATGGAGCTGTGTCTCAGGCTCAGTCCCGCCCACACCTCCTTTGCTGCAGACTCAAGATAATGTGCTAGAATGTATTAGTTTCCTATTTCTGCTGTAAGAAATGACCATAAACTAGTGGCTTAAATACTCATTAGCCTTACAGTTCCAGAGGTCAGAAGTCTGAGGTGGGTCTCCCTGGAAGGGTTATGTTCCCTTCTGGAGGCTCTGGGGTGGGGGTAAGGGTTGGGGGAGTCCACTTCCTTGCCTTTTCCATCTTCTAGATTCTGCTTGCATTCTTTGCTCATGGCTACCTGAGCGTCTATCTGGGACCATTCTTCCATAGTCAGATGTTCCTCTGACTGATAATAGCAGGGAAAGGTTCTCTGCTTTTAAGGTCTCATGGGATTAGATTGGGGCACTGGATAATCCAGGATAATCTCCCCATCTAGGGTCCTTAATTTAATCACATCTACAGAATCCCTTTTGCCATGTGAGGCTACATATTCACGGGTTTTAGGGATTCAGAGGTGGACAAATCTGGGGGCCACTCTTCCGCCTACCACATCTGTCTTGATACTTGCTCTTCCCTCCACTCTGCCTGTCCCCCACACAGTTGATCCAGGGAGCCTCTGGGCATCCTACATTCTAGGAGTGGGTGGCAGTGAGGGGGAGGGGGGCCGAGCATATGACTGCAGCTTTTCAGTCCAGGGCGGACAGGTAAGCTGAGGAAGGATGCACAGCCCACCCCAGAGCCACTTTCCAAAACACTGGGCAGCTGTGACAGAGCCATGAGCAAAGAAACGTCTATTTTATTTTGAAATGAAGAAAAACCAACCTTTTGTAACTGTTTTCAGTTCTGTAACTGTTTTCCAACTGTTGATATCCTAGGGTTGATTACAGAGTTCAAAAGAATGTGTGGAATTCTATTTCATTTATCCTGACCCTGGAGATGAAAACAAAATCATCTGGAAGGTCAGGGGCACTTAGCACCCATGGCTCTAGGCTGCCGTGAAAACGCAGGCAGCTTGGCTCCATTCATTCTGCGGGCTAGAGTTCACCTAACAGCCACTTGCTCTGGCTGTCCTTTCACTCAACCTTTCCGTGTCCCCCTCGGTAGTAAGTGTGATTACAGAGCCTGCTGGCTGTGTACTTCTCTATTAGAGCTCGTGTGCCAGACGAGGGCTGGGTCCTTGGCTTTCTGTCTAAGGACAGCATTTTGGTCTTCAGCATGTTGGAAAGCCTCAAGTATCCGAAGCCTTTTGGGCAGATGAGCAAAATCTTTGAAGTCAATTCTGTTTGCCATTTTAGGAATTAATCCAAGATTTAATATTTGGCCTCTCCACAGTGGGCATGCATTTCGCTGTGTGCTCTTGGGAAAATCACTCAACTTCTCTGAGGGCGGCACTGGCCTCTCCTCGGAGGACTCATTCTTGATGGGCTGCTCATTTCTTTTAGAGCTTCATTTCCTCTCTATAACACGAGGAGGTAGAAGCAGGAGCTTTCTATGACCCCAAGGCTCTGTGATTCTGAGAGAGCAGGGCTGATCCCAGTGATGGTAAGGTGGGCACTGAAATCTGGTGAGAACCCAAAACACCAGGAGAAGAATCGGGTTCCCAACCGGCCAAGCATCTAGTCTTCCTGCTTCTCCTTTTCCAGAAACACAGGCCCTACATCTGCCTTGACTCCTGCCTCCTCCCCTTTCCGGCCCCCTCCCTCCCTCTCTGTGCACCAAGACCAATGGGTAAAGAAAGGATGGGAGGGAGCCCCTCAGGGAGGAAGCCAGGCAGCTGAAATCAAAAGCAATTTCAGCTGGGCACGTGGATATCCCCTTGTGCCTCATCACACCCTTCCTATACCGCCCTCAATTTATGGTGTTCCCCAAATTCCACAGAAGGGTGCATTACCTCCGTGCGAAACATCATGTCTTTACTAATCACAGCCACCGCCCCCCCCTCCCCCTGTGAACCAGAACCCAGGCTGGAAGGGAGAAGCGGCTCATCTTGTCTATCAGCTCAACATTCATCTATTGGGTGTCTTCCAAGTACGAGCCAGTCACTGAGTCACAGAACGTCAGGCTGATGGAGCGCTAATAAATCATGCCGTCCCCTCCCGTACTTCATAGAGGCAGCGCTCCCGTGGAGAGGTGAAGGCAGCTCCTTCAGGTCCCCCAGCAGAGCTCAGGCCAGAACAGAAGCTCTCCTGTCACCAGTTCGCTGTGCTTTCCACTGCACCCTGTGGCTTAGGGAGGGTGCCAATGATTGCATAGCTTCTGTCAGCATAAAGTGAAGGAAAATGGACACCATTTCTCTGAAGCGCTCCAAATTAATAAGGACCCAGGACACAGGAAGGACGAAAAGCAAGGCCTTCTTAGAAAGTGAAATTGGAAAGCATGGAGGTGACTCTCTCCTGCAAATGGTGATCACATTAGGAAAATGTGGGGGAGGGGCGCCTGGGTGGCTCAGTTGTTTAAGTGACTACGTTGGGCTCAGGTCATGGTCCCGGAGACCCCTGATCGGGATCGGCTCCCTGCTCAGCGGGAGGCCTGCTTCTCCCTCTCTCACTCCCCCTGCTTGTGTTCCCTCTCTGGCTGTGTTTCTCTCTGTCAAATAAATAAATAAAACATTTTTTTAAAAATGTGGGGGAAATGCTCTTCTGGGTGGGGGAGGGGACTTTCCAGAATAGTTTCTCCTTCCCTGCGACGTTGGCTCATTCATCTATCTTCTCACTGGAACACACACTATTCTCCTGCCATTTTTCTTTTCCTTGACATATTTATTACTTTATTTTCATATTATACTATAAACCTAGGTATACACAGCTTTTAAAGCAGCTGTTTTTAATGCAAGATGACATACCACGCTTTGAAACCCCCAATAAAATTGACCAGGGACATCTGGTCCTAAAATGTTTACATTTCCTCCCCAGAGAAGCCTGCTCTCTGTTTGCTATCTTTAAAAAGTAATGCAGGAATGAAAATAGGTTGACATTTGAAAACAAGAAAACAATGACCAAAAAAAAAAATCTTATTTTTCTACTTTAAGTTAAAGTCCTCAAGACAGAACCTTTGACATCGAGAGTTGACATTTGCAGCAAGTGGTTATATTCGTCTATTTGACTCCGACTATAGACAAGTGCCCGGTAAGCCATCTACTAATTTTTCTTTACAGGAACAGGAGATGGTACTACATGTGTTATTGGGATTTAATGCTAAAAATACAAATGTTATATGTTCTTATGAAAATAAAGGGTTTTTGATTATTTCTTTTGACAGTTCAAAAATCAATATTCTAGGTAGGGTCTTTGATAGAACAGCTTTGGTTAAATGGAAAATTTTGAAGGATCTGGAGGCGCTGTGTTGTCAGGTATAAATGTTTTTACTTTTGGGGGGTGGGGGAGGCATATAAGCTGGGGTTGTGTCTTCTCAGCAAGAGACACCAAGGTCTATGTTAGTTTCCCTTACTAAGGCTAAGCTGAAGATGTGCAGGGAAGGAGGGGTCATATTGTGTCTGAGGGTGCTTTGTAGAAAATGACACCATTATCCTGCCCTTAATGGGTCCTGGTCAAAAGTCCATCTATCATTTGAGATCTGTGCTTGTTTGCTCTTTTGATCGTTTGCTTATTATCTGTCAACATATGTATATCAGCTTTAGGCAGAAACCTATTATTATGAAATAAGATTGACTTAGTACCCCAATAAGGGAAAAGGTTGAGCTTGGATGTCAGTATGAACACTTAATGCCTACCCTAACTAGGGGACAGTCACCTGGTGAGCAGCTGACTGATAGAGGCCACTCCCCTCCCGGCCCAGTCTTCCCCATCGCCTGGTGACCTTTTCTAGGACCAGCACACAGGCCTGCAGCCATATGGAAAAAAGAGAAAGGTCAACCTACAACACTGTATTTTCTAGGCATCTTGTCTATAGGTGGACAGAGCACAGGGCGCAGTTCACCTTCTTGGTCTACAGAAAAGGAAACTGAGGACAGAGAGGTGAAGCTCTGACCCAAGGCCACTTAACTGGTTACTGGCTGAGCTAAGATTTGAATCCAGCTCTCCTCATTCCCAATTAATTATTCTCTGTACCAATCATGAGTGCAAATGTCATTTACTTCCAAGTGTTCATTGACCTGTCTTTCCCTTCTGGAAGAGTCAGATTTCTTATATGGCGCTGGCTTGATTCTATTTCTTTCATTTACATTTGTATTAGGGAAGAGGATGAATTTGTACTGTAGGACACGTTGCTATTACCCGTGGCACAAGATTCAGCATGTGACATCCCCTTGGTTTCTGGGTTAAGAACGGCACTTACCCATACTGAACAACACCCATCAGTGGACCTCCAGGGCCGATGTCAAGAGCTTGGGCAACATCAGCAAGAAACTGCTTTTGGATTCGGAATCGACGTTTGCCAATGCTTGAGCTCCCATCAATTAAAATCGACAAGTCAACTTTGCAGCCTGAGGAATGGAAAAGGGTTCTGTTATTCTGATGATCGGAGCTCATTGCATGAACTTGGACATTCTCTTCTCTCTTTCCCCACCAACGCCTCCTGAGAATCCAATGCAAGAAAGCAAAAAGCAGTGGCAAGATGCAGAGTATATTCACTTATTTAAATTCATAACAAATTTTCACCAGTCACCAAGGTCCTAGACACTTGAGCTAGCCCTTATTTCTATAACTGCTTTAGAATTCTCTGTATCAGCCACACTTAGAGCCTTCAGAAACAATGGCCTCCCGGTCAAGTGTGGGAAAGCCCTGAGGATGGTTTCCTCGGCTCAGACCACATCAGTGCAGACCCCTAGATGCAGAATTCACTGATACTGAGTCTCAGGAGCTTGCGGTCTCTTACCCTCATTTTAATTTTGCAGAATTATGTGCTAGATTTTTACAAAGGTATGAGAAGTTCTGCAAGGCCAGTGGCTGGGGGTGCGGGTAGGAATGGTAGAATGAGAAATTGATACCAATCTTCTTCACTTCCCAGGTGAGGCAACCATAGAATTACCCACATATATACCCACATGTATCTCAGGACTTGTTTGTAGCAGTCTTTGAATTTTTTCCTTTCTCTCAGTTGTGATAAAGATTAGGTTCTAGCTAGGATCTCTGGACCTCTGTGCATACACGAAGGCTATGAGAGAGGTGGAGGGCTAAAAGTTCTCAACCTTTCAAATCCTGAAGGAGATGGTGGAAAGCCACATAAGCTAATAGTGTCTTCCTTGCTTTCGCCTGATATTACATTATCTTAATATGATAAAATTGATTATTCAATACTGATCAGAAGTTCTTATTGGGAGGTATATATCTCTTTGATTAAAAAAAAAATGCGCGGGACACCTGGGTGGCTCAGTTGGTTGAGCAACTGCCTTTGGCTCAGGTCATGATTCTGGAGATCCGGGATTGAGCCCTGCATCGGGTTCCCTGCTCAGCGGGAAGCCTGCTTCTCCCTCTCTCACTCCCCTTGCTTGTGTTCCCTCTCTTGCTGTGTTTCTTTCTGTCCAATACATAAATAAAATCTTTTTTTCCCCAAGATTTTATTTATTTATTTGACAGAGAGAGATCACAAGTAGGCAGAGAGGCAAGACAGAGAGAGAGGAAGAAGCAGGATCCCTGATGAGCAGACAGCCTGATGCGGGCCTCGATCCCAGGACCCTGAGATCATGACCTGAGCTGAAGGCAGAGGCTTTAACCCACTGAGCCACCCAGGCGCCCAACATAAATAAAATCTTTTTAAAAAATGGGGAAAGAATCATTGAACAACTGTGATTTGGGAGACAGAAGTATTTCAAAATGGGGTTCCATGGGGAAAAAAAAAGAGAAGGACATTCAAGTTAGGAATTTCTGGGCTGGAGTACTCATGAGGACACGCTGGCTAGTGCTATCCTCTGTGCTTGGGCGGCAGCTGTCTGGACAAGCCTGGCTCTCTCTAGGCTGCTGCATGATCACCCATGAGGCCACTCTCAGGCTCTCTTCTCTCCAACGCATGTTGCATTGCTTCCGTGGGACCTGGGTCTTCCATTCCCCAGGAGAAGATCAGTAAGCAGGGAGGGATATATGTACATATTAAACGAGAGCAAGAAATGGACATGATTGACACAGTGTAACATAGAATCAGCGGTATTTATGAAAGAGTGATACTAGAGAATTGGCAGATTAAGGGGAAAAAATGTTTCTGAGTATGTGCTTCATCATTGGCGCATGGGAGTGAAAGCTAGAGGAGAAGTGGGCAATGACAGGGCCTCTCCGGGTCTGCCTGGCTCTGTCCATCTGGAATGAGTGCCTTGGTTCATTAGCAGATCTTGCAGACTTCTATTTCCTGTCTGCCCGGACATGTAGTGCCTGCCAGCTCTTCTTGTTCAGCTGGCTTCCCCTGGCTTTGCTGCTCCCGAACTGCCTACACCAAACATCGTCCTTGAGATGAAGTTGGAAGAACCAAAGAAAAGCAGGAAGCGAGGCTGAAAGTACTGCAGAAGGCTGCGGAAAAGCAGCAAAGAAACAGAACTGTTCTTAGTCTTAATGTTGCACCCCACACAGGGCCAACTCCGTCTTTCCTACGTCCAAGCTGGCAGTGAGAATTTTTGCCAGAAGGTGGCAGTGGTGTTCTTCAGGGCCCCCGTCTCACTGCACCTGTGCTCTGCTAGAGAGGGGGGGGGACTCCCAGGCTCCACCCAGACAGACAGAATTAGATTCCCATTCTAACAAGATCTCCAGGTGAACTGTGTGCACTTGAAAGCTTGAGAAGCGCTCCTGGACAGGGGTTTTTCTTCTAGCTGTCAGCAGATTAGTTCAATATGCCCGTTAAAATGAAAACTTTTAAAAAAATAATTTAATTAGAATAAGGCCCAAAGGTGACTTTCTTTTTAAATAAATAAAGCACATGGATCTTGAGTCTCTGTTTCGCTTCTTCATAGAGAATTTTTTTCTTATCTCTTACGTCTCAAACCGTGCTCAGGATTGAAGTATTCATTTCACAGCTGGGTTTTTTAAGAAGTTGAGATGCTCTCTATTGGCTTGGCTGTCTTTATTCACTACCCTGATAGCTGACATTGGAATCACCTGGGCTCTCCATTTCCCAAGACACTTTAGTGATTGTGGCTTCAACTCTGCGCACGTGCTCACTGAGACCTACCTAGTGGTCTCCTCGTATTGAGGTGAAAACATGCCGATAGGAAGAGGACGTCAATACTATAGGACAGAACTGAGTCACTAAATGTTCAGCATGAGCAATTCATTCCTATCACAGAGGACAGAGGCAGGAGGACAAAGAAGAAAAGGTAAGGTAGAATGTCTGCAGAAATCGATCTACCAATTTTCTTAATCGTTTTGGTTTTCTCCAACATGATATGATTGTATAAGATGAATGTTTTGTGTTGTCCAATGCATTAGGCCAGTGCTTCTTAACCATGGATATATATCAGAGTCGCTTATGAAGCTTCAGCAAAGAGGGATGTCTGGAAATCACTCTGGGCTTCTCAAGGTTTGATGTGCAAAGAAATCACTTGGTTCAGTAGGTCTGAGGTAGAGCACGAGACTTTGCATTTCTAACAAGCAAGCAGGTGATATCGATGTGGTCAGCATGTACCCTGAAGGTAGGAGCCAGGAACTGGGCATCTTGAGTCTTTAAAAATGTCTTCAGGTGGTGCTCCTACAGAGCTGGGATGGGACCCCCAGCTCACGGTGGCCGACCTGCAACAGCTGTCCGAGGGGATCTGTGCCTGATCTCCCCGGCCTGCAACATTCAACGGCCTCCTGGCTGACCCCTTTCCCCTGATCCTTCCTTCCCGGTATCCTCAGGTGCTTCTCCTCCACCTATTCAGTGCCGAAGTTCTTCAGGTGTAAGCCCTTTGGTTTCCTGTTTTCGTGACCTTGGTTTTGAATCCTAGCTCATCATCTTCCAACCCTGAATTCCCAGGTGGGGGGGCCCCTTCTCAAGTCAGATCTGGGTGGCCAGCTGTCTATTAGACTGAATGCCTTGTGGCAGACGGCGGACAGAAAGGATCTCCCTGCCCCCACCTGCCCCACCCCAGTTGTCCTCATGGCAGGGCCCATTACCCCAGTTGCTCAAATCATCTTCATTGCTTTCCTCTCTCACACTCTCTAGAGTCTTCCTTCTCTGTCTCCGGAATCTGCCTGTTTCTCCCCATCCCACCTCCAGCTCAGAGCTCTGTCTGCCATCCCGTCCACTGGGCCACTGACCCTGCTGGCAAGCCAGTCTCTTCCTTTACGCCCCCTCCTTTTTCTCCATTTTCCATCCCATCCTGTTGCCTTGGTGATGTTTTAAAAAAAACGGATCCTCTCCCCCTCCTGCACACAGACAGTTTAAATCCTCCATAAGCTTCCCTTTCCCCTTAGAACAAAGTGACAGGAGAGAGGAGATAAACAGAGCCAGGATGGGAGAGAAGCAGGTTAGGGTGGGAGTGAGTGGGGAGAGAGGGAAGCAGATCGGATGTCATAGCCACTATGGGTTTCTAGTGGTCAGTTCACTTACTTGGATCTCCCTGGGATACTGGCTCCAAAGACTGTGTGCTTAATTCTTCTTTTGGAACAAATCCTGGAAAGAGCAGTAAAACTTTTGGTGACTTACAAGAACAGGAAGCATCTGGCCTTACCCCAGGGATGGGGACATAATGGATATTCACACCCAGCTTGGGGTTGGGGGGAGGCTTGGCTTAAGGCTGACAGTGCTCTTCTCTATACCTCCCCCACCTTCAGAGATTAAAATGAACTAGTGACAGCCTGCTAAAGACATGGGACTCTCCTGGGTGCTCAGGGAGTTTGAAGTCAGAAGACTTAGGTCTGTTCCCTACTGCCTGATAACTGGGTCCGTCTGAGCCTTAGTTTCCTTCTCTACAAGAAGGAAGCACTTGGCCAATGTCAATTATCCCTCTTTAAAATTCTGCAAATCTCAAGGTCAGGGCATGTGTCTTGCTGATCTTGTAAACCTGTACCGTGTCTATCACATGTACGTCCTTGGTCAACATTTGGTGATTGAGTCCGTGAACAAAGATGCGTGAGACACGTGGACAATCCAATGGAGGCAGATATAGACTGAGGGGAGGACCTAAGGTTCCCAGTGATGCAAACAAATAAGAGGGTCCAGAGAGCAATCCCTCCACAGCCTGAGATTAGAGGTAGAGCTGCAAAAGGGCTTTGTGCTAGAGAGAGAGAGAGAGAGAGAGAGAGAGAGACAATGTGTGTGTGTGTGTGTGTGTGTGTGTGTGTGTGTGTGTGAGTGTGAGTGTGATTTAGGCGCCCGAATTTTCTTTAGAGCCATTTGCATGGGAGCTAAGCTCACACATGTATCGTTAAAGGGATTAAAAACAATCAGTGAGAACCTACTCAGGCTCTGGAAGGCCAGTGAGTTTCTCAGTCAGCACCAGAAGTTGGTCAGTTGGTCTCCCTGTTTTCGGGAGGCCCAGGAGCACCCTTCCAGAGGCTCTGGCAAAGAGGAAGGTGCTGGGGGCTCTGCTCCCTCTTGGCTGTGGTGAGCTTTCTCTAGGCTTGTTAGTTTTTCCAATTTGCCAAGCACATGATTTCATCTTTCCATGAAAGGTCAGTCTGCTCATCCCACTTCCTCGCATCATTTTAAAAATTCGCTTTGGGTGTCTAACGACATTTCTCAGCCAGGAGCCTCTCAGGGAAACTGTCCAAGGCTCCATATTGGAGGGAGAGGAGAAGAAAGGAGAAGCCAGAGTCCTTTTTTCCACCCTGTCTCTCCCTAGCAGTAAAATCTGCCCTTAGCCCGAGAGCAGGGTTTGCTGCTCTGAGTCTCAAACACTTAATTCAATAAACAGTGAACAATACTCATTCACATGAAGGGAAGGCTGAATACCCCTCTGCAAAGAAGGGGAAATAGCAGGGAGTCATGGTGTGCTTCGAGATGGAGTGAGCATCAAAGCCTTATTTGGGGACGAGGAACTCACTCAGCCATTGTAGATCTTAGTCTTCACGTTTCTCATTTCCCTTTTGTAATCTGATGGACAACAGTGGCCACTGCATCACCCGCTGGCTTATCACACTCTCCTAATTCTGTCATCCTATGTGTCTCCATCTAGTCACGGTCAGGAGTTTGGGCTGTATAATTACCTGCATCTAAAAGGACCGATCCAGGCTGCCACAAGTCCATTTCCCCTGATTTTCAAAATTAAAAAGAAGCAAACTTATTATTTAGGTGAAACCAATAGAAGCTCTCAAATGAACTTCCAGGATGATAACATTTTACAGTTGTGGTGGAAAGTTCAGTAAAGGAACGTGGGACCAGGCTTTAGGATGAGGCCACCTAAAACCTTTAGGATTTTTCTCTCAGAAAGCTCTAAAAGCCAAAGACGGAAACATCTTTACCTTTTCCTTTCTTTTGCCATGCACCAAGAATCATGGAAAATAGGAAACCTGGGATTTGAGGGAACCAAAAAGCTCATCCAATCCAATCCAATCCAATCCAAACCCCATCCCCCCCACCCAGCATGCTTCTACAACATCCCTACCAAGTGATTGGCTGGCTGGTGCTTGAATACCTCCAGGGATAAGGAGCTCATTATATACTCAACCAAGAGGGTACCTTCCTTCTGGGACCACTGAGACTGTTAGAAAATGTTTCACTGTATCGATCTGAAATTTTAATCTCTCCCTCCATCCACGCTTATGAAGCACCCACTATGAGCCCAAAGTCATTTTAGGTACATCTGACTACCCATCCGTTTATGTTTCCTTCCTTAGAACTATACGGAACAAATCTAGGCCCCTTCAGAGGTCAGGCATTCCCCCCCCCCCCCATTTCCTGAGTCTCTGCTTCTCACTGTGGGCCGCCAGCAAAAGATGGCAAAGAGGTGCCTGGCCTTTCTCGGCCCGGTAAAATGTTGAATGCCCCCACTCTAACCGGGTGCTGATAAAGTGGAAGGGGTGGTCGGGAAGGGGGGATTCTTACCCCATAGTCCCTGATGACTGTGTGTGGGGGGATCATGGCCAGGAGAGGATCAGGGGCAGCACAGAGTTGTGATAAAGCCTCAGAAGGACACCAAAAATAGCTGTTTCTCTTCTGTTCCTTCTCTGCCCACCTCCCCAGCTCGGAAAGTGGAAAGCTGAGGTTCTGATGAGCCCATCAGCTTGGCTGCATGCTGCAATGATGAACACACTCAAAAGAAGTGGTATTTTTCTTCATATGATGGATGATGTCAGGCTATTTTGAAAGGCAGCCTGTGTTCATGCACATTCTGATTTAATGGTGAGAACAGAGTTTATTTTGGCTCAGCCATTAACCAGGTGTGTGACCTTAAACAAGCCACAGACCCTCTGTGAACTTTGATTTCTTGGTGACTAGCATTCACAGGTTGGGTGAAATGATCTCCCAGTTCAGATTTATGATTTATTGGGCTTCTTTAACCTTATTTCTCTATCGCCACCTGCTGGCAAAACACGCCTTTCCCTAAAAAAAAAAAAAACAACAACAACCCCAAAACCAGTGCTGGGAGAATCTCTACTTTTGCCTGAGGCTCTCAGCCCCCTTGAATGCCACGGAGAATTACAATGCTAGGCATACTTGAGCAGGAGAAAAACAGTTCGCTGACAGCGAGGACCTCCAAGCCTTCACTCCTGTCCTGGGCTCTGGTCCTTCTGTCCGTGCCATTTATATTTGTTTCAGACAAGTATGAACTGAATCACTTTTCTCCAAATGCCGAGGGCTGACAAATATTTGGACTTGGTAGTAATGGCACGTCCGTCTGTGGGAATACTTACATTCTGGCATCGAGGAGGAACCCAGTGATGGGAGGATGAAAGGCAGATGAAGGCCCATCCTGTGTCCACCAAAGCCTAGCCGGGAGGCTGGAGGACTCGCCTACCTTCTCCCATTGTAGGTTCTCTCCTGTGTAAAGCTGGGGTCATAAACACTTGTCCTGACCTGCCTGCCACGGAGGGAAATGTGTACAAAATCACCCCAAAAAGAGTAAGGCAGTCTTAGAACATGAGGACTTATTTTTGTGGCCATTCTTGCTCGGTCACCTCCTCGATACCCTCTGTGTCTAAGAGAGACACTGGCTCTGAAGGATTCCCATGGTAAAAACCATAAACACTCACTGAGAACGTGCCAGTGTCAGGCACGAACCAAGTACATCACAACAGTGACAAGTGTGGCCCCGTTTTAGAGATGAGGAGACTCCTACAGAGGGAGAAGGGGAAGGCCAGGCCTCAGAGACTATATTTAACCCCTACCTGCTTGTCACTCAGGGGCATCTTCGCCCCTGGAGCATCTCTAGACACTGGGTGAGGCCCCGAAGAGACACCTCCTCACCCCCGCCACCCAGCCACACTCCTCGTGACTCCCATTAAATGGGACAACCCGAGATCCCTGCTTGGAGATCCTGGTGATGATCTTGGCTCTGGTCCAGCCTTTCTTCCCTGCCTACTGGGAGCCCCCAGCACAGGACCCCAGCCGGAATGGTGACCCAGGGCCCTCAGAAGTCCCTGGCTTCTCCCCCAGAGATTCCCCTGGAGTGTGGGGGTGAGGAGGTGGCCACCTGGGAGGCAGGGACCAGGCCGGGGCACCTCCGCACCTCCTTCTCCTGGCCAGGCTTCCTGTCTAGAGCCACACACATCCCCCAGACCACTCTCTCTGGCTGACACCCTCTTGCTGATGAGAAATGGCGCTCAGAGAGCAGCTGGCTGTGGGGTGTCCCCGCGCGGCAGACCACGGCAGGGGCCTCTCAGAGGAGGCCGAGGACAGTCCAAGGCTGTCGTCCTCACGAAGCATCCAGGCTCCTGGGTTTACACACCGGTTACCCCCCCCCCCCCCGGCTCGATGTGGGATATTGGTTTGGGACCTGGCAGCCTTTTCTCACACAAACGACATCAACTCCATGGTTGGGCTTCCAGGCCAGTGAAGCCTATTTGAAATGTCACTGTGTTCTAACTGCAATCATAGGGGGCACCCCTCTTCTCCCCTAAGAATACAGCACAAGGTGGCCCTGTCCCCACTCAGAGGGCGCGGAAAGAGGGACAGGGTCTGGCCTAGACAGGGCAGTGGTCTTGCTGATGACTGTGGAGGACCAGAAGGTGGGACCCTCTACCTGTAGAGACAGAAGTTCCCACAGCACATTTCTAGAATCTGAAAATACCCGATTCATCTTTATAGTTCTAACCCAAGGCACAGGGTCTAACATACAGCATGCTCGGTAAATGTGCATCCTAAAAATTGAAGAATCCTCGGCAGTGGGTGGGCAGAGGTGGCTTAAATTGGGGTTCCGTGAAGTTACATCAGTGGGCAGAGGGCACAGTGGGAGGGGCAGCAGGGATCACTCAGGGGTTTTAAGTCTGGTGTCCTGTGGAGCAGAGGATGAAGTATTGAGGTCGGGGGCAACCTCACCAGGTTCATATATAGCTGCTGGTGTCTGTTAATGGGTTGACCTAAGCACAGATGAGGTATTTACTGGGGCTCATGAGATGTGGTCCCATGTGGTGTATTTTTATCAGTGACAAGAATAGAGGCAGGTGGCATGTTCATCAATTTTGTGGATGACAGAAAAGTTGAAAGGATAGTTAATACACTAAATGACAGAATTAAGATTCAGGAAGATTGAAAGAGACGACACTAAAAGAGAATTTCGTAGCAGTAAGTGTGATATTCTAAGTTGGGTTCCAACAAACTCAATCGCACAGAGATGGGATTGGTGTGACCTGATTCTCTAGAACTGCAAGAGAAAAAAGTCCTGGTACGTAAGTTATTGCCGGTTCAGGAGGAGATGAACCGATGGGCCGAGAGGACTTCTTCCCAATGCAACTTGGGATGTTTTGATGGAGGTGAACTATTTAGGTGGAGAGAGGCAGTTTCTGGGCCCACAACCCTCACGGGATCGCACTCGGCTCTAGGTGCCCTGTTCTGAGCCACTCACAGGCTGGAGTGTAGCTAATGGGTGTGCGGTCGGTCACAGAAAGACCTGTGGGAAGAACTGGAGAAATCTGTCCTAGAAAAGATGGGACCTCAAGGCTGACATGAAGGCTCCTTTTGTATATCTCAAATTCATGCTCTTAGAAATGACTGAAGATCCCAAAAGACTGTCGTTTTTTGGGGTCACATCTATTGTTTTTATCATATTAAAAATTAAAATGATGCATTCTCTCCTCTGAAACAGAATATTAACTACTTCCCCCACTTAATGATAGAGCTGCTTTGTTTTAACATACTTTTCATGAGAAACAGCTGCTTTTTAAAACAGTTAAGTGAGAAGAGTGACAACTTTCTTCAATGTCTGACATGACAGAAGATGGCCCGAATCTCGTATGTGTTCCCCAGTCTGTGAGAAGTTGTTTGGGTTCAAGTACACAAAGGAAATCTGGCCTCACACAGTTGTGTGGTAGGAGAAGGGAGAACCTTATAAAATCCTTGGAAGCAGGGTCCTCGGACTACACTTTGAGAAGCTCCAGTTCAGAAAAATTATGGTCTGTGGGGCTAAGTTCTAGAAAGTTCTGTCAAACAGTGAGGGGCCTGGGAATCCCCTGACCAAGCACTCAAAGTTCTCTGACCAGGGGCAAAAGCCTCTATCTGGCATGCCCCAAGGGATTCATTTGTTTGGTGGGGAATGCCAGGAGGCACCTTATGCAATTCTTCCCCATCCCATGTTTCCATGATTTTCTAGCCAAAGAACTGGAGACTTGCCTGATAAGCATGCTCATCTCTGAGGGGAGCACTGGTAGAAGGACATCTAAGAACCCTAAGTGTTCTGACCTGCCTTTACTTACGGTGTGTGAGTGGCTTCTGTCCACCCGCAGGAGCCCCGTGGAAGCTGTGAGACTAACGGTCTGGGCGCCTGCGAGCAAGGAGGCGCTCCTGAGGGCAGGGTTCTCCAGGAATGGGTGGGAGGCTCAGAGCAAAGTGTCGGGGATGATGATGGAGGGAGAGGAGCAGAAGTGGGTAGGGTTTGAGGGTACAAAGGGAGCTGGGAGCATCCGGGAGGCTCAGGGACATAGAGTATAAGTGCTGGGAGCATGAAGGAGAACAGAAAAGAAACAGGCTCAGAAATAGAGGACTAGAGGCGGTGAGGTTAGAGAAAAGGAGTGGGGTCAAACACTGAGAGTAACCTTGGGGAGTTGGCAGTAAAAAATAAGAGCCGGAGGTCAGGTAATGCGCCTTGTTGCACCCACCTCCTGAAGCACGTCTGATTTGCGGTGCTGTCCCTGGGTATTTGAGCTCAATTCCTAAAGTGGGTCCAGGCCGCCCAGCTGGGGACCCTTCAAACGGACCTAGCCCAGGGATGGCTATTGGGCACCCAGACTGTCAGAGATTTTTCTCTCTGGTGCACTCAGAACAGACAAGGCAAAGAGACATTTTCTAGGAAGATTGCAAGAGACAAAACTAAAGAGGCGAAAACACTCTGGCCTGCCCCCAAACTCTGGTGACAGTGGAGATGAGCTGCAGCAGAGACTTGCAGCGAGGGTGTGATGGGGCAGGGATGGTAAGCCGCAGGCAGCTTCGCCAGCTTGACCTGTGCTCTGATAGGGAAATAGCTGGAGAGCAGCTCCGGGAGAATCCTGACTTTGGATGCCTGAGGGGATGACATAGCGCCAGCTGGCTGGCACGTAACCGACAAGCTGCTCTCTTCCCTTCATCTGCCCCTGGTTCCGCCTGTCCTTCTGGGGGTTGTGGAGGAGGCAGAGATCCTGGCCAGGGGACAGGAGGAGTGCCCCATGTGTGGCTGCCTGGGGGTCCCACCGACTTATTGAAGGCTGAGATGGCCTTGGAGTCCTTGTATTGTCGAGTGATCTGATTCTTAAAACCCTTTGTCTAGGACAACAGCACGTCCTTTGGCAAAAGTACAATCTGTGCAGCTCCTAGACGGGAATCCCGTCTGGGGACCCGGGTGGCGCCCCTGCTCCGATCCAGTATCAAAGCCAAATGGAACCTACAGTCTCCAGGTGTCTTCTAACATGTGGAGGACAGCCTGGTACCCCCAGCAAGAGTAAGGCTTGAGCTCTTTTCCTTGGGAGGTCTAGGCCCCTCCTATGGCAGTGCCCTGTGGTTGCAAAAGGTATTGTGTCCATCTATCAGGTGTACCAGCTCGTGGCCCACGGCCTGAGCAGAGTTTGTAGAAAGCATCCAGCCTTGCTCCATTTTTCCTTTCTAATCTCCGCAGGCCTCACAGGCATTGCGGAGAAGAGAACTTGCCTCATCCCTCTGCAATCCCAGTGTTCGGGCCAAACCTTTAAGGGATGCGCCCAGAAGTGAAGAAAGGAGAGTTGGGAGTGTCATAATTCATAGAATTCCTGGAGGCCAGAGAATGCATTTCTATTCCCCAAATCAGAGAAGTACCCAAGCAAAGTCGGCCCTGCCCTTTCCTAGACAATGCAAAAAAATGTTCTCTTTCTTTTACCCTAGTTCCTCAAGCACAAACCCCAGAGAGTATCCCTTTTCAGCCTTAGAAGAGCCTAGTTACTGAATCTTTAGGAATTTCCTTCACAACCTCCACAAAACTGCCTCAAGGGAATGGCAACTGGTGAAAGACTTGCTGATTTAATGGCTCCTTGGCTTCCCTTTCAAGTTTCTCTCCAAGTGGGGCCCTTGAGCGGTATCTTCTGTTGGAATCACTGGCCTAAGGCTCTCTGTCCAAATCTAAATCAAATGGCCAGGATCTGGGAAGGCAAACCCCACAGAAACACCCTAGACTTCCATCAGGAGCTGCAAAGGCGACTTCGGGTTCTTACCTCCATTGGCGCGGGGACTGTGGCTGCTTGCGTTGGAGCCGGCGGGCCAGAGGTCTGTAATAACATTGCACAGGTCAGAGCGTGGATTTTAATCTGCTCTCATTCTTTCCATGATCCAATTTAGCAAGACATTACCACCCAAGCTCAGAACTAAGGTAAAGCTTTGTCCTTGGGCGGTCTGAACCTGCCCCAAGGAGGCCTTGAAATGGAAAAAGAAAAGAGGGAGTTGGGGATTTAACTCAAAATACTGACTGAAAATTCTAGGTAATAATAACCCTTGTATCTCACAATTGTCAAAGTAGGTATCTTTTGCTAAATTTTTTTACACTTTATTATTCTTACAATAATTCTCCTCACCTGTGACACTCCCGAGGCAGCTAAAATAATCCTGCCGTAGCAATGTCGCTTAACGTTTCACAATTCGCTTCAATGGCGTTAACATGGTATCAATGCAAATAGCATTAGCTTCCACTCATTTTAAAGGTACACAATGGGTTGTCCTTAATTACTTTGTGAGAAAAATCAAATACATTGCAGCATTCATTATTTATCTGGCAATTTCTCTGAAGCAAGGCTTCAAAAGGGAGGTGGGGGAGGGGGCATTTTGTAAAGAGAGATGCAAAGTCTGTTTCGGGGGGGGGGGGGGGATGGGGAACCGTGTGAAAATGAGCTGAGGGAAAGAACCAAATTTCACAGAAAGGAAGAGATAGAAGGTCAAGGAACACTATCAGTTCCTCAGAAAACCAAATCCAGGGGTGCCTGGGTGGCTCAGTTGGTTAAGCAGCTGCCTTCGGCTCAGGTCATGATCCCAGAGACCCGGGTTTGAGCCCCACATCAGGCTCCCTGTTCGGTGGGAAGCCTGCTTCTCTCTCTCTCACTCCCCCTGTTGTGTTCCCTCTCTGGCTGTGTTTCTCTCTGTCAAATAAATAAAATCTTAAAAAAAAAAAAAAGAAAAAAGAAAACCAAATCCACAATCAACGAGTCTTTGATTTTGTTCCAATGATTTGAATACAAACTCAAAATGGCTTTGTTTTCTAATTGTAAAGAGAACAGGCACTCACTGTAAAAATAGATACCGTGTTCACTAAGAACTCACGTGCAACTCATCTGTCCTTACAGGTAACTTACTGGTACGCAGCCCTGGCACTCCCTTTCTCTCTGCACACATTCTCATGTACAACACACACGTACTGCTGTTTCATAGCCCCCTTCTTGGATTTAACAATCTGCCACAGGCCAATCTCAGGTCAGTAAATGCCCATTTTCACCAGAATGTTAATAGCTGGGTGGTAAATGCCTTAACCATTTTGATGGTGGACAGTTAAATCTTATCTTTACTTTTCTATTAGGAACAACACCTGTGTGATAATTACCTTAGGACACACTCCTGTAAGTGCAAATTCTGTGTCATTTCTCCACACTCTTTTTTTAAAAAATTTTATTTATTATTTGACAGAGAGAGAGATCACAGGTAGGCAGAGAGGCAGGCAGAGAGAGAGGAGGAAGTAGGCTCCCCGCCAAGCAGAGAGCCGGATGCGGGCCTCAATCCCAGGACCCTGAGATCATGACCTGAGCTGAAGGCAGAGGCTTAACCCACTGAGCCACCCAGGCACCCTTTCTACACTCTTGACAAACCATATATTGTCTATTTCTCATGTGAACTGGTGAAAAATGACATGTTGCTGCTTAGCTTGCTTTGATTTGATTCCTGGTAGGTTGAACAACTTCTGTTACATTTATTGGTCGCTTCTATTTCTTCCACCGTGGCTTGCCTGGTCATGACCTTCCCATATTTCTCTATGGGAAGGTTCCTCTTTTTCTTACTATTTGTAATATTGGATTTTAAGAAAAAAGTTCTCCAGATACCTTCAATAAGATAAACTTTCATAGAGGAGATAAATGTTGGTGAGAAGGGAAATCACATGTGGAGGGAACGGGAGTTAGAGCTGCTGGTCTCCTTCCTCCTCCCTAGAAAGGGGAACACCCACAGCCATGAGCATGCCTTGCCATTAGGTGGCGCTCTGCTCCCCTCCTTGGTCCACCCTTTCTTTGTGGACAGCTGTAATCAGTTAGGTCTCAGGCCACCAAGGTGCTTCTTGAAAGGAAACTGACTAGGAACCTAATGCCTAGCAAAGCCACCCCACCCTTGGAAGCCTGTGGTAGATTGTGCTGACCTTGCATCTGGCCTTTTCCAGAACCTTTCTTCAGCATGTCTGTGGATCTACTTCTACAGGCTGCCCCTCTGGCTCTGTGATGGGGCTCTGCAGCCGCCTGGCCCCTGTGGGTGCCTGGGTGATCCTTGGCATCTCCCATGATGACCAGAACAGCCTCGCTCCTGTCCCTCTGAGAGGGCTCTATCGCTCTGGCTCTTGGCTCCCTTACCCCCAGCCTTGACTTGTTCTTCACTATCTTGTTAGGTTTGCCCATTCTTGGGTCAGTTAAGGGATGTCCTTGTTATTCCACCTTTATCAGCTCCTCCTCATGGGCTGGGAAACCCCTGTCTTTTTCTGCTAGGAAGTTTCTACTTTCCACTAGACCCTCTCCAAGTGCTTATGTTCTGTGTGAATGACAGCTCTTTATCACATTGTAAAGCAAGAGGACTCATAGACCCCAAATGCAGATTGTTCCTGTTCTGGCTACACACTTCTAGGGGTCTAGAGCTGAAGTGATCCATTGCAGGGATCTTGGTAGGTTGTGTTCATAGGTGTAACCCCAAATCCCAGAATAGTGCCTGACACATTGTAGGCACTCAATAAATATTTGTTGATTGAATAGATAAATTAGGTTTTACTTGGCCACCCCATCCACAACCAACTTCTAGAACCCTTGACTCTAGTTACATAAAAAAAGAGGGGGGCTTCTGGGTGGCTCAGTCGTTAAGTGACTGTCTTCAGCTCAGGTCATAATCCCGGAGGCCAGGGATCGAGTCCCTGCTCAGCAGGAAGCCTATTTCTCCCTCTCTCACTCCCTCTGCTTGTGTTCCCTCTCTAGCTGTGTTTTTCTCTGTCAAATAAATAAAGAAAATCTTTAACAAAAAAAAAAAAGAGGGAAAATCCCTAAATAAATGCAGTAACAACAATTCACTTGTCTATCAGCAGTAGAAGAGTTACTCTGTTAGAACTGGCAGAACATTCTCAATTTCTTTGGAGAAGAGAAGGGGTTATCTGTATACTAAATGTTATTTAAAATAGTTGGGCTAAAATATCACAGCAAATATCGAAAGCCACCACATTAATGTAGACATTCATGAAAGTAGGTGGGCAGTTACCTGCAGCTGGGGAGGGAGGGATTATTTCATGGGAACGGGGTCTCTTTGAGGTGATGAAAATGTTCTAGAATCGGTCATGGTGTTGATTGCACAACTTCGTGATTACTAAGAACCAGTGAATCGTGCACTTTAAATGGGTGAATTGTATGATATGTGGAAAGTACCTCAATTAACTGTTATTAACAAAAAGACAGGCATTCAAACACCCATATTTACTTCTCTCCATTCCTACAGAAAATCCTTTGAGCAGGTAATATAATTTTGTTCTCACCCTCTGTCCAGTTTGGCCCCTTTCTGGGCAGCAAGGGTAGATGCCGGCCGGAGCGCTTGCTCTGAATGTTTGCCTGGTGGTCTGTGGGGCAGCCTGGGCACCAGTGCTGGACAAGTTTGGGCAGGGAGGCCGATGGGCTGGGAGGCTGCTGGCCAACCGCCCTGTGCCCTGGCCAGGAATAATGAGGCCGCGCCAGGTTGGGAGCCACAAGCTGAGGTGGTTGAGGTTTCTACAAGCACAGGCCCAACATGTCACAGGATTTCCAGGCTCCCAGTGTAGTCCAATAAATATGCCACGTGTTTAATTATATGTGTTATGTAAAAATCGACCTCCCCCAAGGAGGACCCAGAAGCAAACAACTTAGTCAAGTACTTCAGAGTCTTTGAAAGAATCAAGGGCTTCAAAAGTCAAGAGACTGAAGTTCAGAAAGGAAAACTCTTGGCTGTGGGACTTCCTTCCTTCCTAACTCCTGCTGGCAGGCACCGTCCGCCTGTGCTCCAGGCCGGGGTTACACAGGAACGGGATATGTTTCTCAGACACTACTTTTATGGTGTTTTTATTTGGGTACTTGATATGGCTTCTTCCATGGGTCGTTCATCGAGTGGACTCATAATACTCCTCATTCGTAGAGTCCTTAGGAGCACTGACTAAAAGTGCGCATGCTGTGTGGGGCTGGGGAAGCCTGGACCCACCTGCACGCCATTGTTGTTACTTGTCGCAGCGGGAGTTGGAGTTGGTGCTGCCCAACACCCCCGCTTCCATCACGGCTTCATCCGTGCCTGGGGGCTCGCGGATGGCGGGGGCGCCCCCTGCAGGCCAGTCCCAGGAGGACCTGGCTTCTGCTGCTTAGGGGCGTGAGGGGGGCCTGTGTGCTCACAACCCTACTCCCCAGCTTCCTCATCAGGACAAGGGATTAGTCAAAGTAGAAGTCATCGATTTACTGCAGAGGGCTGGTCCCAGGGGAGTGTTTGTGTAGACACGAAAGAGTGTCTAGCATCTTGCAAGTGCTGATATTATTTGATAGAGAAAAAGATGAAGAGACGTCTGGGCTCGGATACGGGATTGGAAAAGGCCATGCTATGTGGCGGAAATGTCTGGAAGCTGGAGGTGACCCTGAAGAGAACGAGACCCTGGACACTTCCTCCTGGAAGGAAAAAATGGGAAATATTTCCCAGGTGGGAAATATTTAAAAAGGCCTGCTGAGACAGTTGTGTCACTCCTGCTGCAGAATTTTCCAGACTCTTGCCAGAGGATGCCTTGAAGTGAGGGGGTGCTGGCTAGCTTAGGGTGGCTGGCATATAAGCCTGTATAAAAACTAGAGATGGGGTTCTCATAAGAGCTCTTAAGGTCCTGTTTGATGTAATACCAAGATTAATTTCATAAAATGGCCTTTGGTAAAACCTAAAACAGGATTTAAAAGATGGATCCCTAAAAAGCGATCAGAAAAGAAATGAAAATGTAGCTATCAGGTTTTTCCTATGGGAGTTGTTTTGTTTTGTTTTATTCTGTTTGCTTCTACTATTTGAAGACTTCTGGGAATATACAGTGTGTCACTTAAAACCCAACAGTATTTCCACTGAAACCTACTATTCCTTCAGCTGGGCTTTTGGAGAAATGAGGATTTTGCCATAGGAAACTTGTGTGTAATATCCTCCCTTGCACAGTATGACAGTGGCAATCCTACTCGAATCTGTCTTCAGCCCCTTCAGCATGGTCTGCTTAAGCTCATAGAGTGATCCTGAAAGAGCACAAGGTACCCCTTGAGTCTGGAAGGACACAACCACATACTCCTGGCCCAGGTCTTATCTTAGCATGACCCCTCATCTAGCTCAAAAGGTGGGAGCTGGGCACTCCACACCAGCATGCAGAGAGAGCCAGGACTCCGAAAGCCTGGTCTCCTACTTCGCTAGCACAGGACAACACACAATCTACCTACTGACCCAGCTCCCAGCTCCTGTGGCCCACGGGCTGTGGTCTGAGGCTGCTGGTGGCCAGACCTGTGGATGGGGATGGCTTTGGCAGGCTGGTGGGGGTGGCTTCGGTGACTGCGGCTCCCGGTACCTGCATCAGGGTGACCGGCTGGGTGGTTGTTCCTGGGACTCCTGGCTTCTGGTAGGCTTTAGTGGCCTCACCTGTAAAAAAGACGAAATGATACTGGGGACTACGAAATCACTGGTAGGCTCTTGGGGACAGAAACTTGAGTGCTAGCTGGGAGCAAAGATCTGTGCTAGCCACTGAGGAGGACAAAATCTACCTGCCGGAAAGGAATGTACAACCTGGATGGAACAGTGAGCCAATTAGCAAATTAAACACTAAATAACAATAAAATATTTAAATGGTTAAATACAACAACACAGAGAAGGTAGAACTCGATTAACTACCAAATTAATTTGTTAGACGCCAGAAGCAATGGTTCATG